>JASDQU010323851.1:0-12973 GCA_032191745.1 Picea mariana
AGAGCGTCGAAATAGCCTTCGCAAAATGACCCAAATATGCTAGTGCTTAGTGAGTCGTTTTCCCTAGGGTTTTATTGATGAATCCTTTCCATAGCAACACTTCATCATCAAACTCTCTTGTCCTTAGCCATTACTCAAGCTAGCCATTTTGTTCTTTTCAAATGAGCTTGTTGTTCCTGAGATTAAACTTAAGGCTCAAATCATAATGTCAGGCATCAGGAATTAAGGAATGATTTGTTTTAAGAGTGATTTTTCTTTCCATTAGTTATGTAAGAATTTAAATCCTCAAATGAAATTAATAGTTGAACAGAATAGTGGTCGTGTTTCGTCATTTGATTCAATTAATCAAATTGAGTGGTGATGAATAAAGTTAAAAAACTATTAAACAAGTTAAGGCATCAATGAAAGAATAATATTACCTTGTTTATAGTAGAAGAAAGAGTGGAATTCACCCCTGAAAGGATATAGTATATAGTGATCCAAGTAGCTTGTAGGTCTTGTATTTGTTGATAGCAAATACTGAGGAAAAATTGTTTGCTTATCAGATGAATAAATGAAATATGATGATAGTAGATGTTGTACTAAATTGAAATCATTCTCTTATCGAGGAGTAACATAAAGAAAACTGGAAATATGAAATACAAGAAGGGCACATAACTCAAATTGCACAAAATTTGGAATCCATGTCTGCGCTTGTATTAATACTCACAAAGGATGAGTTTTATTATTTACAATACGACAAGAAGCAGCCTTTGTTCATTCTTCTAAATATGTGTTTATACAAAAGGTTCTCAAACCTAAACGGTTGGAATTCCCGTTATTTCTAAAATAGTAAAGGTTACAAAAAATGAAATCTGAAGCGCTTCACTTGTATCTCTTTTGTCTTTTCGTCATGCTAGCAAAGGATTTTTTATTTCCTGTTGTCCATCTCAGAAATAGATAATATATAATCATGATCTGTACAGATGATGTGTACAAACTACCTCATTGGTTCTCGGAGGTGTTATTTTTTTCTTGTTAGATAGATTAACACATTTGCTCACAAATTCTACCACCAGCCTGGAGGGTTCTATGAATTCATTTGCCTCAAAATCATTTAATTTATTTTCTAATTGAGGTAATATATCTTCCATTGTCCTATATTCTAAATCTATAGACTGTAGTTGCAAACTGGGCTTCACTAGCCATCTATTTATCTGAGTAATATCAATCTGCTTTAATTGTAAGATTTCAGCCTGAGCCTCTTCCATGTTGGTCTTAATGTTAAGTTGATGCTTTGCTATATCAACTTGTCCTAGTACTTCAGAGTTACTATCTTTTTCAAGGCCTAATGACTCTTTGTCAAGTGAATGAAAAGCTTCTTCACAAGCCTCTTTGACTTCCTTAGCCATCTTTTTACTTTCGGTTGTGTTGGCTTCCCAGGCCTTCAATATTATATTGCCTTTGATTTTCTCTGAAACATGCAACCTGGAAACCATAGATACTCCTTCTCTTGCTGATGACACAACTGCTTCTTGGAAATTGGTCCGAGCGGCAATATCCTCTCTCTCCTTTAAACAAATATTATCTAAGGCTTGATTTGCCACCTGAAAGTGGTTTTGGATAGCTTCCATCTTATTGAAAAGGATTCGTTGTGTTGATTCCAATTCCTTATGTACCTCTAGAGTTTGGGTTTGGAAAGCTAATATATCCACTACTGCTTTTTTATATAAACTTACCTTCGCTTGCAGCTGCTTGACTAATTCATTGCTTATCTGTGACTTTTTCTACATCTCATCAAGACCATATTTGAGCTGCTAGATTTCCTATCTATCATTGGCTCTAATCTTCTCGAAATCCTTATTGAGCTCACTCCTGACATTATTTTCCACTTTTTTCATTTGATTTTTCAATTGGCCTATAAGCATATCTTTCTGCTTCAATTTATCCTTTAGGTTACTCACTGAAAACTGGTTTGTTGTCGCGAAAGATCCCAGCGAGCCTGCGACCTCTGTAGCGAAGTCTTCCTCTTCTAGGGCTTGCCCATATAATAGCACCCTATGTCTTTTAACAGTTGCGCCCTCCTTCTGATGTGTTTCTCTTTTTACCACAGCCCTTCTCTTCTTACTGAATGATCTGAAATTTAACTTGATCTAAAATTCAAGATCTTTTAACCATTATTTGCATGTGAATTTTTAACTGTAAACCACCTTTGTAATGCAAAATTAAAGAAGATCCATCAAGTACATGAGCACATAAACATGTAAGCAAACCATATATGAAAAAGAATTGGTAATGGAGTTCACCAGACCTTCTGGCTACGTCTCCGGACCACTTTCCAAATGGGAAGGCCAATAGATTAAGTATTAAAATGCTTACAAAGTGACTTCTGAATTATGTCTGTCATATATAGTAACAAACTTCAACAACATCTGCAAGATGAAATTATGAGACTTTTAAGTATGAACATGGATACCTTCTTGTGTATCTGGAAGGTTCTATGAGCACTTTTCTGTCTAGATGCTTGAATGCAAAAACTGAAGCTAGATCTGGAATCCTTGTGAAAAACTGAGACTTTTGAGTATAAACTCGATATATTTCCGAAATAGACTCAAAATGCCCTTCTTGGCACAATTCCCAAATCTGCCTCTGATCTGTACAATCTGTATGGCCTCAAGATGCGTGCAAATCTAGAATCAACTCGATCTGTGTGCAAAAACACCTTGGTCTACGTGCAAATTCACCTCAGGCTACATGCAAAACCACCTCGATCCATGTGCAAAACCACCTCGGTCACTATGCAAAACCACCTCGATCTATGTGCCAATCTCTGCCTACATCAAAACTCCTCCTCGAGATTCATGCCCATTTCTCATTTAAATAATGAGAAAAACCAAAAAAGGGGGGACGTGGCCATAGGCCACGCGCCTATCCAAATCCCACCAATATCGACAATTTTTAATCTTAGCTCGCCACTTCTTGCCACGTCTCATGGCAGTGATGCGTTGGTAGATATGGTGGTTATGGGGGCAGAAGTCCTGGGCTCAAACCCACTGGCTTCTCCTCCCACCGCATATGCATATAGTTTAACATATGGTTGGCGTGTTTTATATGGTATGTTTAACATATGGTTGGTGCGTTTTATATGGTATGTTTAACATATGGTTTGGGCACGTTTTATATGGTATGTTTAACATATGTTTTGGGCGCATTTTATATGATATGTTTTAACATATGGTTTGGGCGTGACTTTGGATATATGTCATGTTTTTGATAGCATTTAAATACCAAGTGGGGGCCTTAGTGTTGGCAAGGTCAAGGGCTAAGCCTTTGACCACCCCCTTTTTTTTTTCCAAACCATGGGGTCATGGTGGCCTTTTCACAAGGTCTTGGGTGCAATTCCCATAGCCCCAAATTACATTTCTTAACCATTTCTAACCATTTTTCACCATCTTTGACGAAACTTCCACTGTTGATATCTTTGTCATTTGGAGGCCGTTTTTCTTGAAACAAATGTCATTGGAAAGATGTTGACGAGCTCTTCCACTTTGTAAGATTTACTTTGAATTTTTAATACTTTAACTCTATCTAATTTTGAGATGATCCACCTAGATCAAACCTTCCCAATGGGGAGCTTTTTGGCCACAAACAGTATGAAATCATTCAAAAAATAAGTGAGGACATGTTTGTCTCACTTGTCCTGTATCACCTATCCATTCTTCCTGGAACCTGTACATCTGACTCAGCAATACAACAATCAACACTGCACTGACATTGTTAAGTACATTAATCTCATTCTTAATCACATCTTCATTCAACATTGTCGGAACCAACCACATACTGCTAATGAGTAATAAGATGAATATAAACATTGAACCTGTGAAAGAGATTGTACCCGAACCATGCTGACTTTTAACCATAGAAACACTATCAACCAAAACAGGTGCATTGTAATCAAATGACACTTCCTTTTCATACTTAGGATTCTTTTCTTCCTTACATTGTATAGACATAAGTGCCAAATTCCAACTTGCATTAACAACCCTTTTTAATTGTTGTGTAGTGCCCAATGATTTGTCATTTTTGAATGAATGTGAATGCACTATGTACTCAATTCCTTATTTAAACAAGTGATACTGATTATGTTCTCGATAGAAGATCGATTTTCGATCATATGAGTACGGACTACCCAACACAATTCCACAAATATCTAGTGGGACCACATCAAATTCAACCTCATCTACAAACTTAGATGTAATTGCAAACTTTAGATCACATTGTTGTGTTACTTGTAATCTTTTATCTTTGCATACCCAACCTAATGGTTAAGGTTTCTTGTGTGGTTTTGTTGTTAATCCCAATTGCTTAACTACTTCTTCTGAAATAAGATTAACTTGAGATCCACTATCTATGAGTGTGTCAACCTTTGTTTGTTTTGTAATCACTCTTATATGAAACAATGCATTCCTCTTTCTATCCTTAGAATTGTCATCATCTTTAGAAGTAGAAGCACATGAAGAACCAATGTTAGCATCATTATCAACAATAGATTTACCTTTCACACCTATGATTTTTATCTTTGTTTCTTCCTCGGAATCTGATCCAAGGTCCTCGACGATAATCATGGTTGTTTTCTTCCCCTTCCGATCTTTAAATCACTTTCGTTTCATTTTAGGATGTAGCTTCCAACACTTTGCCTCTTCATGCCCTTTCTTTTGAAAATGCGAGCATGTAGGTCTCTCATCACCCTTATTTATTGTAGCTACATGTTTAACTTTCCACTTTTCCTTGCCTTCTTTTGCCTGGACGGGTTCAGCTGAAGAAACATCATGAACACTCTTCCCTTTTGACTCAATTTGAGTTGCTTGAACACACACCTCATCAAGGTTAGTCAGATTAAACATCAATATCATATGACATAAATAAGTATGCAATCCTCCTATATATTTGAGAAGAGTTTCCTGAGTGTAGAGAGGTATACCAAGTACCAATGCTCTTTTTCAAAATTCTTGTGTGTATTCTTGCACACTTTGTCCCTTTGTCTCAAATTCTGCCAATCCATCATAGCTTGCTACATATACCCTAATGGATAAAATTGCTTTTTAAGTGCTGAAATGAACTCATACCAAGAGGAAACGATTTTTCCTTTTGTGGCAAGATCCTCTTGAGATCTGCTCTCCCCCCAAATGAGAGCAGTCCCTCCAAGTCGGAGAGAAGCCAATTGAATTTTAATAGCATCTTCAGTAAACTTTTGAATCCTACAATAAACTTCAATTTGACGGATCCAATTGTCCAGTTTTTCAGCATTAATCTCTCCATTATACATAGGTAATTCAAACTTAATATCAAGCTTTAAATGAGGCATATTAAGATCAACTTTTGTTTTTAGTTTTTCAAATGGAGAAGGAATAGAACCATCAAGAAGAGATGGGGAAGTTGGTGGGGTTTTAGGAGGTTCCTCACCACCTTCTTCTTTTTTACCTTATGTATGAGATGGTCCACCTTGTTCACCTTTCTTTCGATCTTGATAGAACTCCTCTACCATTGTTTGCATTCTCATGAAAGATTTCAAAAATTCCCCTTCAGAAGGGATAGAATAAGTTGCTTCTTCTCCTTTTGGTGAAGACATCCTTCCTCTTCTTGATCCAATCTCTGGATCAAACTCTTCAAGCTCTCCTTCACCACGCTGAAGATTAGATCTTGTTAACATCAACTCACAAAGAAATGGTTAACCTCGCTCTGATACCAACTTGATCTGAAATTTAACTTGATCTAAAATTCAAGATCTTTTAACCATTATTTGCATGTAAATTTTTAACTGTAAACCACCTTTGTAATGCAAAATTAAAGAACATCCATCAAGCACATGAGCACATAAACATGCAAGTGAACCATCTATGAACAATAATTGGTAATGGAGTTCACCAGACCTCCTCGCTACATCTTCGGGCCACTTTCCAAATGGGAAGGCCGATAGATTAAGTATTCAAATGCTTACAAAGTGACTTCTGAATTCTGTATGTCATATACAGTAACAGACTTCAACAACAGCTGCAAGATGAAATTCTGAGACTTTTAAGTATGAACATGGATACCTTCTTGTGTATCTGGAAGGTTCTGTGAGCACTTTTATGTCTGGATGCTTGAATGCAAAAACTGAAGCTAGATCTGGAATCCTTGCAAAAAATCGAGACTTTTGAGTATAAACTTGATATATTTCCGAACTAGACTCAAAATGCCCTTCTTGGCACAATTCCCAAATCTGCCTCTGATCTGTACAGTCTGTACGGCCTCAGGATGCATGCAAATCCAGAATCACCTCGGCCTATGTGCAAAACAACCTCGGTCTACGTGCAAATTCACCTTGGGCTACATGCAAAACCACCTCAGTCCATGGGCAAAACCACCTCAGTCACTGTGCAAAACCACCTCGGTCTGTGTGTTAGTCTCTGCCTACATCAAAACTCCTCCTTGAGATCCATGCCCATTGCTCATTTAAATAATGAGAAAAACCAAAAAAAGGGGGGCGTGGCCATAGGCCATGCGCCTATCCAAATCCCACCAATATCGGCAGTTTTTAAGCTTACCTCGCCACTTCTTGCCATGTCTCATGGCGGTGGCGCGTTGGTAGGTATGGTGGTTATGGGGGTGGATGTCCCAGGGTCAAATCTACAGGCTTCTCCTCCCACCGCATATGCATATAGTTTAACATATGTTTGCCGCATTTTATATGGTATGTTTAACATATGGTTGGCATGTTTTATATGGTATGTTTAACATATGGTTTGGGCCCGTTTTATATGGTATGTTTAACATATGTTGTGGGCGCGTTTTATATGATATGTTTTAACATATGGTTTGGGCACGACTTTGGATATATGGCATGTTTTTTATAGCATTTAAATACCAAGTGGGGGCCTCGGTGTTGGCAAGGTCGAGGGCTAAACCTTTGACCACCCCCTTTTCTTTCCAAACCATGGGGTCATGGTGGCCTTTTCACAAGGTCTTGGGTTCAATTCCCATAGCCCCAAATTACATTTCTTAACCATTTCTAACCATTTTTCACCATATTTGATGAAACTTCCACTACTGATATCTTTGTCATCTGGAGGTCATTTTTCCCAAAACGAATGTCACTGGAAAGATGTTGACAAGCTCTTCCACTTTGTAAGCTTTACTTTTCATTTTGAATACTTTAACTCTATCTAATTTTGAGATGATCCACCTGGATCACTGAAGAAGAATTCCGAAGGAGGCATCTCTGCTGCTGAAATAGGTGTACGGTCTCTTATGAATACAGCTTCGGCCATCGGGTTCCCTCTACTGAATTGTAGAGGTGTGATAGATTTGATAGGACTACCTATCTCAATGGATGTATTCTTCTCAACTATGTCAGTTGCTCGTTTACCTGATGTGGACTGTGGCTTTTCTTCTCCCTTCTTTATCAAGGTCTCAGTTTCCTCCAAATTTTCTTGGGCATCCTATCCACTAGAGCTCCCTATTTCTAACCCTTGGGTCTTCATTTGTTGTATGGATAGAGGTGTCAATATTTCCCCTTGAAATACTTTAGGGAGGAAATTTCTTTGATGTTTCTATAAATTATAAAACTTGGCCATTTTATCTGGTGTCGGAGCTTGAATTCGATCCAAAACCTCTTGATAGGACCTCGCTACTCGGAATATTTCATCCTGATGAGAATATTCATGTTCATATATTTTCATATTGCAGGTGGCAATGTGGTTACCTACGATATTCTGCGGATTGTGCTTCTTGAATTCAATATCGACCAGTTTGATTTCTCCTAGGGCCGTGACTTCCACTTTCGAATGGTCAAAATCCAATAGAGAAAACATACCAATATGCAGGGGAAAATATGGGCATACCTTTTTATGTACTTCTTTGAGCTCCTTACCAAGCACAGTTTGATGTGCTACTTCACGGCACACCAATCGGTCTGGTAAAAATTTAGGCAGAGAATGTGGAGGAATTGAACAGCCAAAAACCCTAATATAGGAGAAATGCTCCTCGATGTACTAGTCTGCTATCTTTCCCAGATTAGTCATAATTTTGTTAGAAATTCTGGGAGGTGGGTAACCATATATAGTGGTGTGCATTGGCACCACCACCCAGTTGAAAATTTCATAAAATAAATCTTTCCCCTTGTCTTCCCAAATCTTCAAATGATAAATTTGTATGCATTCAACACTATTTGGAGTCCAACTCCAACCCATTATCGAAAAAGGTGTCATAGAATAGACGACGTCCATGATATAAGTCGGCATGAAAAATTGGGCTAGTTTCCCCTTGGATTTTAGTGACTGATATGTTGTAATCTCTTTAACCAAACTGTCTGACAATATCCTGGCCCAACCAAGAGAATAACCCTCGGCCACTGCGTGCATAATGGGTAACCACTGTAAAAAGAAATGGGTTGTCTTCTTTCCCATAGAGTCTACACATCATCATTACTATGTACATTATGTGAGGTTATAGTACGACAATTGGGTATATACCATGGGAATCATCTCTGAACTTATCGGGGCGAGAGTACCAATCTTTAATTAAATCGGGAAGGTTTTTCTGTATTGGTCACATTCCTTCTTGTTAAAGTCTACTAGGAAACTGGCGTTGTAAACGAAATTGGATACCGGAGACAATTTGTACATCACCTATAGATGTTCTGGATGGAAAGACCCAACTGCGACCTTTTGTGAATTGAAAATGGTTCTGGTAGGAATATCCACATTCTCCAGTGCCCAACCTATCATATCATTGTAGGGTAAGAGCCTAGGCCTCGTCGCTATCTTATGTAGCTTTGATTGGGAATTTTTTTTGTATTTGGTAGCTAGGTCCTCCGTCTCATCGTCACCTGAGTCATCCGAGAAATTGACCAATTCATACTATAGAATATTGAACACTTGTGTCCAGGATTCAATGACATCTATGCTTCTGGGCAAGGTGTCGGAGAGGATATCTATGTTCTGGCACGACCCTTCACTAGGTGCTTTAGTTTCTTCAAGGAGCCATGGTATCAGGTATCAGAGCTCAAATACATGTCACAGGAAATGCACAAAGTTTATTACCTTGAAAACTTACTGCTTAGTGAACACACACGATGAAATTTGAAATTCAATATCCGTTACCTTTAATTGTGTCGATTTGCCAATACTTCTACTGACAAAGCATTTACTTTTCCTTAATGAATAAGATTTCGGCGATGGTCTATGATCTCACTTGGAATGATTGTTGTAAATCAACTATTAATGTCATTAATTTTTGGGAAAAGCACAGATGAAATTTGAATTTATCCGAGTCATTATTTAGCGAAGGATTAATTATGTGATAATCATTGTTAATGCGTCAATTAATCACACTTATCATTAATAAAATTTGTGACTTTGGATATCGGGATATCTTATGACATTTCAAGATATAATCCCAAAAACGCGAAATTGCGATGTGATTAATTAAATTTAATCATGTTTAACCCCTTTAAATAATCGTGATCAACCTAAGATAGCTTTGTAATTTCGGCTATCGAGATTTTGAAAGTCTTTCGAGACAGGATCTCCGAAACGCGAAATCGTGATATGATTAATTAACTAATAATCATTTTTAATTCTTAATTAATCTAGTTTAATGCTTAAGACGATTCCATGACTTCAACTATCGGGATTTTGAAATTGTTGTATGTTGAGGTGCCTACATCGCAAAACTCCGAAACCCAATCTTTCAAATGTAGTCTTTGGTTATTTGACTCATTAATGAGTAGGCGGATCCATAATTGTTAAGAGATTAGGATCATTTGATTAAATGGGAAACTTCATTAGCGGTGAGAATTAAGCGTGCATTGTTTTTATTTAAATGAGAATGAAATTTATTAAAGTCTAAAGTTTTATAAATATATATTTGTTCCAACATAGGCTCCATCTAGGGATCTCGTCTCCCTATGAGACGTAGAAGAACAATAGACCAAGTAAGCTTTATTGGTTAAATGGAATCACTATTGCATTTCTGTGAAACACATTCTGAAAAAGGACACACAAATGGACTTTGGACTTCGGCCATGTCTTTGAAAACTTTAAAAAATTAATCATTCATCGATCTAAAGTTTAGGCTTATTAATGGATTCCTTTTCTTAAAACTGATTTCAGATTTTCTTAAGATAATCAAAACAATATTAACTGATCTATCAAACTATGTTCGATTTTGTTCGCATCAAGCAAAGTAATTTTAATGTTTTAGTCAGGGAGTCTTGTGTTGGCTTAGAATGTATATCTAGTCAAAAAGAGAACTAGTTACCAGAGTACATTATAATACATGTATAACAGCCTTGTAGATATTATAGACATTGCTTCATTGCCAGCGAGCCTGTTCAGTACCCCGGTGAAGTTATCTAATTCCCAAATTGAATTCCCTTTCACCATTTGAATCAGTAATTTTTCATTTAAATGTCGAGATGAAGGAAATCATTTAATGAATTTCCTTTCATCATCTCTTTTTGGACTAGATGGGGGCAATCATTTTATGAATTTCCTTTCACCATCTATCTTATATTTTTTAAAACATGAAGTGGGGGAAATCAATTTGTATACAATATACTAGGGATGACATATGTTTATAATTTAGCATCAGAGGCCTGTTAACTCACTTTGATTACTCTGGACTAATCTTCTTCCGACCTTCAAAACACCTTCGCTTACAGGAAGTTTTCAAGGGGAACTTTTAATTTCCAGGGACTTTCCTTGAGTGAAACTAATCAGTCTAAATCGGTTAGATAAGCTAAAGTAGTTAGGATTATCCCAAACATACTTTCTTTCAGTTAAAGTCATAGGGATCATAAATATTTTTGCCTATTCTCATGTTGCAGACTTATTTCTGAGCTTTCAGAGTCAAGGTGAAGTCCTTTTTGCTCCATGAAGATCAAGAAAAGATATTTAGAATCACAGGAAAATACAGCTTGAAGATAAGTAGGAAAAACAGAAAGAGGATTTAGATGTTCTATCGTGAAAATGGTCATCCCTATGCGAGTCTTCTTATGGCTTCTTGAATTCTTTTCTTTAAAGCCTTTTTATTGCTTACTTTCTTATTATAAATTTTATTTCATTTTTCATTTTATTTTATTTTATTTCTAAATTTGGTTTTATCCAGAGAAAACCCTTGAGAATTAAAACGGAATTTTTGTTCCTTCGGTTGTAGATTAGGTGAAAACATTTGTAAAGATGAAAATTCTGTCATACCTAGTGATATCTCATTGAAAATTTAACTCGGGTCAGTAGAGAATAAGTTCATACATCAGATTTTCTTTATATTTTCAACCAAATAAACTATCTATTTATCACATGTTTTGAGAGAAAGCCCATGTTTTGAAACACGAGCATCAATTTTTGATACAACTTATCTCTCGACTATCAGCTGGTATCCTGCAATGAAAATAAACATGAGAGCTGTCACAAACTTCTGTAGATCGGAATTCTATGCATTACTTATTTTTATATTTTTGTTTTTATGAAATTGACAAACCTATTTTTATTTACAGTGAAAGTAAAGACTTACTGAAGAAACGAAAAGTTGTAAACAAAAATGTGAAAATCAAACCGGTATGTACAATGGGAGTTTAGAATCTTGTTACTACATGAAATTCTTTAGGTAACGCCCATTGATAGGGGCGTTAAAGATTTTCCCATCGATATTTTCTAACAAAAATGAATTCTTTCCCTCAGAAGCTGTGATCTTGAAAGGTCCACACCATATATGGTCAAATTTGTCATTCTTTATTGAGTTTTCCTTCCTAGCATCCCATTTTAAAACCAGGTCACCAGGGAGGAATTCCCTATCTTTAGCTTTTTGGTCAAACAGAGATTTCATGTTATCCTGATATTTCTAGAGTCTCTCATCCACTTCAGCCCTATTTTGCTAGACTTCTATCAATTGATTTATTCTTCTGGTGATGCCATTTGGCTCTTCCTTCGCATCCTGCCAGAGTTTCATTATGGGCATAGAAATATTTATGGGGATAACCACATCAGTTCCATATACCATTTGAAAGGGGTACATTCCGATGGGTTTCTTAGTGCATATTCTATTAGCCAATAAAGCATGCTTCAAATGCACATGCCAGGCTTTCTTATTTTCAGTCGGCACTTTTTTAATTATGGTGATTAAACTCTTGATCGAGGACTCAGCTAATCCATTTCCTTGACGATAGTAGGTCGTTGAATGTCCTAGTACAATTTTTTACTTTTGAAAAAAACTTACCATGGCCATGGATTTGAAATCTTGGGCATTATCAGTGACTATCTTGTTGATTAAGGTTGGTTGTCATTGATGACAACCCTTGAAAAAAGACCCGTAGCACAAAGTTTTGGGTAATGGACCCAATAGTGTTTGATGTAAATATGAATCATTATTGTTTTGTCATGGTTGATAAGAAGTAAATATGGATGAACTCCAAAGTGTTCCCCTTATGGTGAAATCCCTCACGGGAAAACACTTTGTGGAGTAAGAGAACCCATGCTTAATTGTGGAATAATGAGATGAAGGAAGTGAATTTGTCAGGGAAAATATCCTATATGGATAGTTCTTGTCATGTCATTTCCGGTGGTATGTGGAACATCACATAATTCATCACGGTTAGAGATTTATGGCCATGAGAAGTTCGAGACCCCAGGTTTGGGTAATGGACCCAAGTTTGTTTGATGGGTAACGGTATGAGTTATGATATATTTTCAGATAATACTATTCTATACGGATAGTACATTTCATGCCATTTCTGGTGGTATGTAGAACGTCACATAACTCCTCACGGTTTGAGAGTTATGGCCTTACAAAGTTGGAGGACCCTCATATGCCATCTAGAAGCCCCAAAAGGTCAAAGTAATCAAAGTGGTTTAAGAGATTTTAAAAGGTAAATAATAAAGTGAAGTGATGAGTGTATTATAATTCAAAGTGAATAAAAAATAAATTATTTCAATAATAATTTTAATGGAGAAAT
>JASDQU010323856.1:0-12973 GCA_032191745.1 Picea mariana
TTAGTTCTTAAGAAGACATTATCATCTGACTAGATTCGGGAAATTAAGATCATTATGACTGTTTGCAAAAATATCATGTGAAAACGCATACTTATCCATAAAATTCATTAATTGATAAATATAACTTGTGGAAATAAGAATGCCAAAATAGAGAGAAATAGAGACAATAAATAACAAGACTCATTACACAGTTTGATAACGATGTTCACCCATCTTAGGATACATCTCTAGGTCCACTTCCAAATAGTGAGAGAGCTCTATTAATGCTCAAATGATGACTTACAATGGAAAATTTAAAGACACCCTTCAATTTTGTTGCTCAAAACCAGAAATAAAGGTTACAATTGAATTCCCATAAAAAATATGAGAAAAATGAGTATAAACTTGACTATGTTATAAACAAGTGCTCAAAGACCCCCTTCTGCACACAAAACGAGACTATGGATCTCATACATGAAAAAAATAACTAAGACTTTCATTCACAATAATTTAACACAAAAATAACATCACATTATACTCCTATCAGAAAACTAATGAAAATGAGTACAAACACTCTATACTTATCTCAACTCTTAGCATGCAAAACGATGCCAAAAGCTTGGCACAAATTTCGAGACAAAGGTACAACTCCTGCACACTGTCAAAATTTCCACCTTGACATCTACGCCAGACCTCTACACCTCCTTGGCACACAATTCTTTACTTCATACTAAGGTCAGGTGATAGGTTTAAATAAGGGTAGGTCGACTACCCAAACCCCATATATGCTCGAGCTTCATTTAAGTCAGGCTTAAATATTTTTCTATTAGTTGGTTAAACCAACCAACATGTGTGGTACAATGGTTGGCGCTTGGTGTTAAGTTGTTGGAATATTTGGCGGGGAGGTGGAGGGTTCAAACCCTGTGACCCCTCTTCTTGCTATATATAGTGTTGAGTCGTTGGAGATTCATCCTGTCCCCATGGGGAATGATTTTTTATCCACAATCCCCCTTGGGCTTCTCAAAGGTGCCACATGGAACCACTTGGTTGGTTCATGTGGTAGCTTTTTATTGGCCACCATTGCCAAGTGTACACCCTACCATGTGGCGTTGCCAGATTAATCCAAGGACTGTACATACCTACCATGTCAACTATGAATGTGATGCCACTATATCTGCCATGTCACTATACAAATTTCCACATGTCATCCTTTTATTGGTGCCACGTGGACTGTACAGTTTCCACATCATTCGTACAAATGACACGTGGCAATTTTTCACTGGTCCGACTGTGTGCCACTTTTTCATTGGTCCAACTGCATGTCAACTTCTCGTGCTACCACGTCACAATTATTACATCATCATGACATCACCCTATGCTCTTTAAGATTTATGGAGGACATGTTTCATCCTCTGGGTCTGCCACTTGGCATCCCCATTTTTTCCTTCTGCCTTATTTTTTCCAAAACTTTGAAAAGACACAACTTTCTCATACGACATCTGTTTGAGGCGATTCACACATCATTGGAAAGGTATTGTTGAGATCTATGCAATGAAGTCATTTTAATTATCATTTGAGATGATCAATTTTTTAGCGTTCTTGATCCTCCTGGATGACACCTCCCCACTGAATAACTTTTGGACCTCCAAAATGTCAGGAAATGAAAGACACTTCACACTAATCCTAGTAGAAGAGAAGAAGAATTTGATCAATAATAAAAATGACACAAGAAATCACACAACACACTGATATTTTACCTTGGAAACCCTTAACCAAAAAACCCATCATTCCTTTGAGCGTTATGCTCTCTTGTTTCCTTATTCAATCAAAATAAAAAGTTACATGTCTAACCTTGGTCCACACCTAAGACACAATCGACATCATACCCTCTTGCATGTGCAATAAGAACCTTGTATCCAATTTGTCTTACATATACATGATCAAGAACCTACGGTTTACACATGCATTAGCCTTTACACAACACACCTCTTTATAGTCTTTACAATAGGAAAAACCCTAAAGATTGGATGCCAAAAATGGTTACAGATCCATGCATATCATTGGATACAAATCCCACAAATCATGGGATTCTGTTACAGTCGACTCCAAGTTGGGTTTACCAGTCAACTACAAGTCGATCTTCATTCGGTCTCTAGTTAGTCATATCATGCCCGCACTTCAACCTCTTGTCGGTTGAATTGTCATCGATATCTTCGATTTTGACTTTACTTGGTCAAATCCCTCAACCTTTGACTTGCTATCGATCCACCTCGACTTCGACATGATGTCAATACACCTCGACCTTCGACCGTCAGTCGATTCACCTCGACTATAATTTCACTGCAAAGAATATAACAACCCAACATTCTCCCACTTGTTGTCTTCTTTTCTAAAATAGAAGATTTCTGAACTTTCATTCATAGATCGAGGGAAATAATTCCCATTACCTCTCTGTACCAAGAGAACTTCATAACACTCACTGATTTGGTCAACGAGTCTTCTATGTTTTCCAACATGTCTACTTTCTCCAGTAGTACCATTTTACTTTCCACCATGTCTCTTACGAAATGGTATTGTACATCAATGTGCATTGTATTTGAATGATAAGCACAGTTCTTTGCCAGAAATATTGTTCTTTGACTTCCGCAACTTACCTTCATATCTATTTTCTCAAACCCAATTCCTAAACACAACCTTTGAAGTCACACCGCTTCTTTGCTTCCATGAGTGGCCACCATGTATTCAGATTCTCTTATTGACAAGGCTAAAACCACCTGTCACTTACTTATCTAGCTTATTTCTCCATGAAACATATTGAAGACATATCTGTTGGTCGACCTCCGTCGATCCAGATCTCCAACCCAATCAATGTCGACAAAGCCATGTACATCTAATTTACCCCTATCACTTCCAAGTTTTCCTTGGTAGAATATAGCATAGTCCTTCATGCCATACACATACCTAAATACTCTTTTGACAATTTTCCAATTCTCCTTTCCAGGTGTCGACATGTACCTTCTCAACACTCCCACTGCATGGGCAATGTCTGGTCAAGTGCAGACCATCACATACATTAGACTGACAACCACACTTGCATAGGGAACATGTGCCATGTTCTCTATTTATTCATGTGTCGTTGGACACCGTTCAACAGTAAGCCTTACCCCCACAGGAATTGGCACCTTCACCGGTTTTCAATCTTGCATGTTGAATATTTTTAGAACAGTTTCAATATACTTCATCTGATTCAACCAACGCTTTATAGTGGCTCAATCTCTCTTAATATCCATTCCTAGAATGAAGTTAGTTTCACTGAGATCCTTCATGTCGAACTTGGAGGATAATTGCTTCTTCACCTCCTTTATTGTATCCATGTTGTTTCCAATCAACAACATGTCATTGACATACAAAGCTACATATATGAAATTCCCACCTTTTTCCTTGGAATATATGCAATGATCAACTTTGCTTCTCACAAATCCCAAACCAAGGATGTATGTGTCAAACTTTTGGTACCACATCCTTGGTACCACATCTTTTGAGTTTGCACACCTACTCTTGATTTCCATTTACTACAAATCCTTCAGGTTGTTTCATGTAGATTTCTTCTTCCAGGTCCCCATGTAGGAACAATATCTTCACATCAATCTGTTCTATCTCTAGATCGAATGTTGCAGTCAAAGAAATTAGTGCTCTAATGGAAGTTATTTTGCAACAGGGGAAAAAATATCACCGAAGTTGACTCCCTCAACTTGGGAATATCCTTTTGCTACCAGTCGAGCTTTGAACTTCTCTACTTGTCCTGTGACATTCATATTCGTCTTGAACACCCACTTGATACCGACAAGATTTCTTCCACTAGGTAACTCGACTAAATCCCATGTCTCATTCTTGTACAAGGATTCCATCTCTTCGATCATGGTGTCCTTCCAGAGTTTACCCTTTGTTGAGTCGACTGCCTCACCAACTGACTTGATCTCATCATCGATGGTAGTTAACACGAATGAGGAAAAAAAGTCAGGAGGACTATACCTTTCTACTAGTTTTCTTACTCTTTCTAACCTCCTTACCACCAGAGTCAGTTTTTCCACCTCTTCCTCAGATTCAATCGACTCATCTGAATCATCTTTGTCATTCCTTAGTTCAAAATACATCGTATTAGGATTATTATTGGTCCGAACAACTTCCTCAGGCTCGAAATTACCTCCAACTTCTCTGAAGACCACATCTCGACTGTACATTCTTCTCCTTGATACATGATCCCTGAGCTTATATCCTTTCATCCCTTCTTTATGTCCAATGAAAATACATCTGACTGCCTTCTTGTCCATCTTGCTCATCTTTTCCTTGGGAACATGCACACATGCATCAAAACCAAATAATTTGAGACGTGATGTCGAAGAATTCTTACCAGAACATACCTCATTTGGAGTTGTGTCGACTAGTGACGATGAAGGAGACATATTTACCATATACCTTGCAGTGTAAACTACCTCCTCCCATAATTCTTGTGCGATCCCAACACCACTGAGAATTCTCCTTGCCTTATCCATCAACGTTCTGTTCATTCTCTCAGAAAATCCATTTTTCTATGGGGTATATGGTGTGCTATGCCACACTACTTACATAACTGATCAAATTCCTTTCCACAGAATTCACCACCATTGTCAGTTCTCAACACTTTAATCCTATTTTCTTTCTGTTTTCCACAAGAGCTTTAAACTCCTTAAATATCTTAAAAACTTCTTATTTCTTCCTCAGGAAATATATCTATGTCTTCCTTGAGAAATTATCTATGAAGGAGACATAATACAAGGATCCGCCAAGTGAAGGAACTGTAACCGGGCCAAACACATCACTGTGTACCAGTTCTAGAATCCCATTTTCCCTTGTAACTCAAGATGGGAACCTAACCCAAATTTGTTTTCCATATATGCAATGTTCCCAAAAATCAATTTATAAACCACATTTAGGAAAACCTTTGACCATACCTTTTCCTTGCATAACTCAAAGTCCTTTTTCTCCAATGTATCCCATCCTCTCGTTCCATATCCTGGTCGGGTCAATTTCATCATGTCTTGTCGAGTCAATTTCAACCAACTTAGATTGAGTCGAGTCGAGTCACAGTCGAGTCAATTTCAATAGAAATGATGTTGTTGCATCCATTCAAGTCAACATTCCCTAGTAGCTTGTACAAGGTACCAATCTGAACTCCCTTCATTAATACCATAGCACCTCTGACCATCTTGCATGAATCCTTCTGAAACAGAGTATGCACACCTGCATCACTCATCTTGCTGACAAATATCAGGTTTCTTTCCAAACCCAGAATGTGAAGCACACCTGGAAGTGTTCTTTTCCTCCCATCATGTAGTGTAAGTCAGACTCTTCCCCATATGACAATTCTGGTTATCGAGTCATCTCCCAAGAACATTTCACCTCCATCATATATTTCATATTCACACAAGCATTCTTTATGTGGTGTCATATGATAGGATGCTCCTGAGTCGATCAACCAAACATATTGATCCGATTGTGTACTAGTTGACGCTAGGTACACGTCACCTCCCTTCTCTGAGGTGGTCTTTCTCTCAGTCGAATACTTCTCATCGGATCCAACACTGAATTCTATTGCCTTTGACTTACAGTCCTTTTTATAATGCCCAACTTTACTGCATTTCCAACATCTTTCGTTGAATGAGCCGGGGATTTAGATATACCCTTCGACTTAAAATTTCTATAGAAGAATCTTCCTTTATCTCTTTGTACCGATCGACCTCTCACCACAAGAGCATATTTGGTATATCCTTCCATGTTCTTCTGACAACATATTAACAACCACGTCCTCTAGCGCTAGTGTGGTTGTATTACTCGCAATAGCCATGACTAAGTTATCCTAGGGGTTTGAAAAAAAACATAATAGGATCATACACTTATCCTCATCAATGATCTTAATATCCACAGACGATAATTGGCTCAACACATCACTAAACACATCTAAATGATTAGTCACCAAACTTCCATCACTCATTCTCAAAAGAGACAATTTATTTATGGGAAACAACTTATTTACGAGAGATTTCGACTGGTATAAGCTTCCCATCTTGTCCCATAGTTTCTTGGCCAAATATTCACCCGAGACATTCAACAACATCGAATCTGTAAGACAAAGCTGAATCATACTTCTTTCTCTTCTTTCAATTTTATCTCATTCTTCCATCGACATACCTGTCGACTGGTTACCTGGACAGACCATTGTCCATTGTTCTTGATCTACAAAAAGCTATTCCATTGAAAGCTTCCAAAGCTTAAAATTCTAGCCATTGAATTTTTCTATCTCTATTATGGAACTGCTTGACATTCTTTACCACGATCTTTACCACAATTTATGACTTATGAATCTTACTGTACCTAGGGTTTAGTTCTTAGATTCAAGATCTGATATACTCACCAAAGCATAACACCACTCTGATAACTCACTTGTCAGGGTAGACCTAAGCTCTGATACCACATGTCAGGAAATGAAAGACACTTCCACACTAATCCTAGTATAAGAGAAGAAGGATTTAATCAAGAATGAAAATGACACAAGCAATCACACAGTACACCGATATTTTACCCTGAAAACCATTAACCGGGAAAACCAACATTCCTTTGGGCGTTCTGCTCTCTTGTTTTATTATTCAATCAAAATAAAAGGTTACATGTCTAACCTTGGTCCACACCTAAGATACAATCGACATCATACTCTCTTTCCTGCGCAAGAACAACCCTGTAGACAATTTGGCTTACATATGCATGACCAACAATTTACGACTTACACATGTATTAGCCTTTACAGCCTTACAACACACCTATTTATAGGAATTACAACATGAAAAACCCTAAATATTGGCTCCCAAAAATGGTTTTAGATCCATGCATATCATTGGAAAAAAATCCCCCAAATCCTGGGATTCTGTTATAGTCAACTCAAAGTCGGGTTTACCAATTGCCCTTTATTCAGTCTCTAGTTGGTCGTCTCACGCCTGCACTTTGACCTCTTGTCGATTCACTTTCCATCAATATCTTTGACTTTGACTTTACCCGATAGACTCCCTCCACCTTTGAATTTCTATTGATCCACCTCGACTTTTACATGTTGTCGATCCACCTCAACTTTGACCTGCTGTCAATCCACCTTGACCTTCGACCATGAGTCGATTCACCTTGACTAGAATTTCACTGCAAAGAACATAAAAAACCAACACAAAAGTATGGATCATTCAAAAATGAAGTGAAGATAGTTCTGCCTCACTTGTTGATCCAGGAGGATCTCCACACAAGGAAGCATTACTTTTCACACCATGGAGAAGATCATTAAAATACTAATTGATGGTAGGTGGCAAAGAATCATTAATACTCATGAATGATTTATTTAAAAAATAAAAATGATTAATAATTTAAGTGAGTGAGAAAATCATGTATTTTTCATGCAAATTTGAAAAATGATTAATTCTTGAAGTGAGTTTGAGAATCTCATGTATTATTCATTTAATTGTAAAAATGGGCAATTAGTTTTGTGAGAGAATCCAACTCACAAATTAGTTTCCTAATTTTAAGGGGAAATTAGTTTCCTAGTTTTAAGGGGGAAGTTGAAGTCTCATGAGTTGGTTTGGACTCTTCCTCACTTTAACACAAGTGGTTTCCTAGTCTCAAGGAGGAATTTAAGGGTCTCATGAGTTGGTTGAGATACTTTCTCATTTTTTTCCTTGAGTAGTTATTAGATCCTAAATTTGTGGATCTTGTCTCTTTGAGTTATGGAGTTAAGGAAAACTATATAAAATCCTTATGAAAACTCTAGGTTTCATATTTGGATGAATCCTTTATGTATATTCCCTTGGTGGAGAGAGAGCTCAAATGTGGTCCTTCTGGTGTCTGAAGAAATGTCACTTATGTGAGAGCTTTAAGTTCTCTTTGTGTAAGAGAAGGTTGCTCTGGGTTTTATCATTGTAAGGAGCATGTGCCACATTTTGTGAGAAGGTTTCAACCCTTTGGAAAGGAAAATAAAGTGATTCATATTTCAAGTAGACCTAGAGACGTATCCAAAAGGTTTTGGTGAACTTCATTAACAACTCGGTGATCCGGGTGGATATTGGTGGCCACCCACCTATTCCAACAGGCTCCTCTTGTCCATTTTTAGTTCAACATGTTCTTTTGTAATTCTTTGTAATTGTGGGTTCTACACTTCTGGGGATATCTGAATCCCTACACATCTTCCAGGTGGATACTAGTGGCCTCTCATCTAATCCAACTGGCTTATTTTGTATGTTTTCATGTCAGCACATCTTGTTGTACTTCCAGGGCCGTTTTGGAGGCCTAAACAATGTTTTTTTTTGGCTTGCCATGGTCAAAATGTAGACAAAGTCAGATTTTGATAGCGTAATGTGTATCTCTTTGAAATACCTTTCCAACGAGCTATCACATGCCTAAAACGGAGTTCGTGTGCGAAAGTTACGACCCCGAGAAGTTGAGGTACTAACTTACCCATAGGGGCCCACGTGATTTTTGGCGTTTCACCTCCTAGGGTTAGGTTTTTGGATGTCTAGGGTTTTGGAATTCATGAGTAATATCAAAAAGGAATCTAGAGCCTCATTGCAATCATTCTATTCAGATGGATGGGCATAACAACCACACATCTTCTCAGAGATAACTACCACCATTCAAGCAAGTGTTTCAGTTTTGTAGTTTTACAGTTTCAGCCTATTTCATTTATTCAATAGACAATATTGGTCACTGGATATCTGTGTTATTCTTCATATCTCTGTGTTATTCTTCATATCTCTATGTTTATTGTATTTATTCTATTAATCAGTTCTCTTCGCTCCTAAATCTAGATCAATGGTATCAAAGCGGTCTTCTCTTCAATTATTTTTCTTCGTGCATGTCCCTGACAAGATACGGGTAAAAGAAGTTGGAATCGAACCAATCAAGTGGTTGTAAGATCGGTCACGCTAAGCCTGACAAAAACCCATGGGGGACGAAAAGAAAGATGATGGAGCAGGAGATCATATTAAAATGTTGCTTGAGGAATCCCTCGCGAGACAAAGAACAAAATGATGGACAACTTTGCGCAGATCCTTCAATGACTGCCCACAGGAGAAACATCTTCATCAAGCGACCATGCAACCCCCTTTAAGGTATAGGTAAATTTTGATATTCCATTATTTGAAGGATTGATATATGTGGATGTTGTAGATAAATGGTTCAATCTGCTCAAAGGGTATTTTTTGGTCCACAATTTTTCCAATAGGGAAAAGATTACATTTGCACTCCTCAAGGTCATTCCCCATGTTAAGGACTAGTGGGATACTTACTCTGAGAAAAGGTCCGTAGAGGAAGCCACAATATTTTTGGTGGTCCCTACATGGGATTCCTTTCGGGATGCCATTAAAGAACAATACTACCCTTTTGGGAGCTACGAGGACTAGTACACCATATGGACCACCCTGCTTCAAGAAAGGGACTAGATAGTACCATATTTCACCAATATTTTCCATACCTTTCACACCAAATTGGGTATCCAAGACTCTGAGCATCATTTGGTGCTCAAATAATATGGTTGTTTGCATAGATACATTCAAACAGAAATGGATTTTTTGGACATCGCCTCATTGGGCATGACTAATAGATACATTGTCAAGATCGAGCATAAATTTAAGCAGAAGAGGAGAGAGTTTGGATCTGCAAACTCCTCATAGCCAAAGCAAGGAAAAGGTGGTCACAACCCACACAATAAGGGATTGAGCCGAGATGGTCTCTCTCAGAACAACTAGTCCAAGCCGCAACACAAGAAGGGAAACAAGAAGACGAAGAAGGACATGGGAAAATGGTGTGAGTACCATAAAATCCCTTGGCACAACCCTGGAGAATGTCACTCCAAGTAGTCACTCATGGCCTAGTTGAAGGCTTCTGACTCAGAGGATGATTCTAATTCCAAATAAAATCTGTAAGGAGGGAATCGTATTATTGATTCTGAACCTAGTGCCATTATTGCTACCACCAAAGTTCGGCCAAGCGAAGAAAAAGAACTAGAGGAAGGGGAACACCTCTTTCACTCACATATGTGGGTAAAGGGGGCTCCACTTCATTTCATTGTCGATAGCGGAATTAAGAAGAACCTAATTTCAACAGAGGTCTTCAAGCGGCTGGACCTCCCAATGACACTGCACCTGCAACCCTACACCATCGGCTGGCTTCGCCAAGGAAAAGATCTATGTGTTAGCTAACAATGTCATCTTCCCTACGACATCAAGCCTTTCAAATATGAGGTATTGTGTGATATTGATCCCCTTGAATTTTGTGATGTTATTTTAGAACAACCATATTTATGGAAACATCATGTTGTGTATGATTCTAGACGTCGTAGTGTTATTATTACTTTGGGTAGACAATTGTACATGATACCAGAGGTAGCGCCGCCTACCTCTATTTCTTTAATATCTGCTAAGAAATGCACTAGTAAGGTCATTTCACAGACCGGGAAGTTCGTCTTCTTTGTGATCCATGCTCACAATAAGCAGAAGGTAGCCACCACATCCATGGCATCTACATAGATCCTCTCTTTGCATCATAAGTAAGTGGACGAGATCATGTAAGAATACAGAGACATCTTCTCCTCACCCAACAGGGTACTGACACACTTCCAAGTCAAGCATCCAATTTATCTGACCCTTGGTGCACCTCTACCTAATGGACCAATCTATCATCACTCACTAATGGAAAATGATGAAATTAGGCATCAAATCCAAGAGCTTCTTCAAAAGAGGCACATCAGACCCAACTCCTCCCCTGGCGAAAGCCTGGTTGTATTGGTGTAGAAGAAGGATGAGACTTGGAGACTCTACATTGATTACAGAGCCTTAAAAAAAATCATAGTCAGGAACCGATAACCAATTCTCAGGATTGATGACCTTCTTTACCAACTCAAGGGGGGAAATTTCTTCAAATGGATTGACCTAAAGTCTATCTACCACCAGGTTCCCATCAAACCAACTGATGTATGGTAGACAACCTTCAAATTTAAAGAAGGTCTCTTTGAATGGTTGGTCATGCCCTTTGGCTTAAAAAATGCACCAACCACTTTCTAGAGGTTGATGGATGATGTATTGAGACCCTTCACCAAATCCTTTATGGTAGTATATTTGGATGACATCCTCATCTTCAACAAAACTTGGGAGGAGCACATGCGACATATTCAATAGGTTTTGAGTACTCTGCGACAACACAAGCAATATGCCAACTTGGAAAAAGGATCTTTTGGCATGAACATGGTCCAATAATTGGGCTACATTGTTGATAAGCATGGGGTACATGTTGATCTAGCTAAGATCCAAGTCATCTGTGACTGGCCAGCCCCGACCACACTAACCGATTTTCATAGCTTCTTGGGACTGGCCAACTTCTACCCACTGTTCATGTTGGGATTCTCCCATATTGCATGGGCCCTCAGCCAGGTGACCAAGGGCGATGGCAGGGAAAATTTTGGGTGGGGGAAGGAACAACAACGAGCATTCGATGATATGAATCATCGCTTGTGCTCAAACATAGTACTCTACTTGCTCGATCTTCCACAACCGTTTGAGATTGAGACTGATGTGTCTGACTATGTTGTAGGTGCATTTCTCACTCAACATGGTCATCCAATGGCATACCATAGTGAGACACTCTCAGATACTATCCAGAAATACCCCACCTATGACAACGAAATGTAGTCCGTTGTACAAACTTGTCGTCAATGGAAAAATTGTTGGTTGTGGAGCCTGATTATCTTCCTGATTCAGAGGTGTTGTGTTTTTCAGTCGTGTTTACACCCCATGAAGAATTTACACCCCAGAAGTATGTACACTCTTCCACGCAGGGGAGTGCAGGGGGGGGTTACCCCTCTAGGGGGTCCAGGGGGTTCGGGGGCGAAGCCCCTGAAGGAAACATTGCCTTGTATATGTATATTGTAGTTTCATTGTAAATCTAGACCGTTCATTATAAGGTCACAGATCTAACAGTAGAAATTATGTTAGGGTTTTTTCCCTAGAAGACAACTCTCTTTTGTGAAGGAAATGTATTTTGGCTAATCATGATAGTGAATATTGTATTATGAGAGAGGAGAATGTGAGATAAATAAGAGGAAGTTACAGTGGGTTTGCTATAGGTTGTATCCCTTCATATTCTGGATAATAATAAAGGAAGGAACTAGAAATTTCTCTGGTGGACGTAGCCCACACTGGGTGAACCATGTAAATCTGTGTCTCTATTGTATTGTGTATCTTATGTGTTTTGTTTCCACATTTTTTTTATTTATTGCTCCACGGTCTTATTTTTCTAACAACTGGTATCAGATCCAAAGGTAACTCACGGGAAAATAGGGTTCCTGGTTCGAGTGGGAGCAATGTCGGAACATGGAAAGTTTAGGGTCAAGAAATTTAATGGCCAAAACTACCAGTTATGGAAGATGCAGATGGAAGATTATTTATATCAGAAGGATCTATTCCTACCATTGGGTAGAGTAGCAAAGAATCTGACGGACATGAAGGATGAAGAATGGGAGATTCTTGATAGAAAGGATCTAGGAACGATACAGCTGAGCTTGGCAGCGTCGATGGATTTCAATATTTCGAAAGAAAAGACAACAAAGGATCTGATGGACACGTTGGCTAAACTGTATGAAAAGCCCTCGACGTCCAATAAGGTATTTCTAATGAAGAGATTATTTAATATGGAGATGTCAGAAGGTGGGTCTGTTGCAGATCATTTAAATGAATTTAATATGGTGACTAATCAATTAAGTTCTGTAAAAGTGGACTTTGATGATGAGGTTAGGGCTCTTCTAATCCTGTCCTCATTGCCAGAAAGATGGAATGGCTTGGTAATGGCTGTAAGTAACTCTGTCTCTATTTCAAATGCTTTAAAATTTGATGATGTTGTTGGTGTTATCCTTAGTGAGGAAATGCGATGGAAA
>JASDQU010323858.1:0-12973 GCA_032191745.1 Picea mariana
CCTGCGAACTTCCCTTTTTATAAGGTTTTTACAAAGGAGAATCCAACATTTTCTCTCAGGAAAAGTTCTTCTGCCTTCCTTCTTTAGGAACTCAGGCCACTGACCCCTCTGAAGGCAACAGATAGGTTTACATCATTAACGATCATAGGGATGACGAAAATAATGTGTAACACCAAGGCATTCAAATAGGAGAGCACACAATAGTTCAAGTCCATCTCATGTTAGGAAGTATAAGAGAAGGTCTAATGTGGATGAGCTACAAGAAGAAATGAATAAAATCAAACCACCTACATTTGATGATGAGCACAAGAAGGATGAAGATGCAGAGACCTGGATATTGGGCATGGGGAAGTACTTCCAGTTACATAAATGATACTCACAAGAAGAAGGAAGAATTTCCATCTATCAACTCAAAGGAAAAACATGAATGTGGTGGAACCAATTTGTGCAGGTGCAACACATTGATGAGAATGAGGTTACTAGGAGGGAATTCAAGAGGTATTTTCAAAATAAATACTTGACTAAGAGATACTATGATAATAAAATGAAGGACTTCTTTGAACTCAAGCTTGGGAGTATGACCATAGATGAGTATGAAAAAAGTTTTTTAGAGCTGTTGAAATATGTTTCCTTCATCAAAGATGAACAAGTTAAGATTCAAAGGTATTTGAGTGGGCTTTCATCATTTATTAGTGACAAGATACAATATGATGATCCTAAAAGATTGGAGGAAACTATAAGAAGGGATAAGTGCCTTTATGATCAACATAGAGGAAGAGAAACTTACCAAAAATCTTGGGAAGACAAGAAGAAAAGAAATATGAAACAAAGGAAGAAGGGAACTAAACCACCATTCTTCATAAATAAATCTTAGGGACAGTCAACTTCTAAAGAACCCAAAATAATTGAGACATTGGGGAAAAGACCAAGGCAACCACTTATTCAATGTTGGGGTTTTGGGGGAGATCATATGTACAGAGATTGCCCTCATAGAGGCGAAAAAGTAAGGATTGCTCACAATGGATAGCAAGTTGATACAGTGGAGGACATGGGAGGAAATGTACCTAAGATCTACGCAGCCCTAGACAACAAGAAAAATGAGTTTCAATCACATATGATTGAAGTGGAAGGTAAGATCAACAACCAAACCATTTCTATTTTAATTGATTCAGGAGCTAGTCATAGTTATCTAGATCCTAATATGGTGGAAAGATTTAATTTTTCAAGATGCAAGCTTGGAAAATCTTGGTTGATGCAGTTGGATACAAGAGCTAAAATAAAAATTAATGATATTGTTAAGGCATGCCCAATGGACATGAATGGACTGAGCACCAGGGTAGATTTGAACATAATACCTTTAGGATCCTATGACTACCTAATTGGTATGGATTGGTTGGACCAACATCATGTTGTCCTAGACTGTTATAATAAGGAATTTACTTGCTTGGATGAGGAAGGGAACTTAAGGACAATACAAAGAATTCCTAAGGCAGTAACCGTCAGAGAAGTTTCATCTTTGCAACTAAAGAAAAGTTACAGGAAAGGGTGTCAAATATTTGTAGCACATATGGAAGAGACACCTAAAGATAAGGTGCCAAATATTTAATATTATGCAATCCTAAAGGAGTTTGAATATGTGTTTAAATAAATACAAGGATTACCACCCAAGAGATATATTGATTCCTCCATCAATCTGATGTCGAGAGCAACCCCTGTATCCAATACCCCTTACAGGATGAGTACACTAGAACTGAAGGAATTACAAATGCAACTTGAAGAGCTTCTGAAGAAGGGGTATATACGCCCAAGTGTGTCACCTTGGGGTGCCCCATTATTATTTGTGAAGAAAAAGGATGGAACATTGAGACTTTGCATTGACTTTAGGTAGTTGAACAAGGTAACTGTGAAGAACAAGTATCCTTTGCCAAGGATAGATGACCTCTTTGATCAGCTGAAAGATGCACAAATATTCTCAAAGATTGATCTCAGGTTGGGCTATCATCAAGTAATAATTAAATAAGAATACATCAACAAGACTTCTTTCAGAACAAGGTATGGCCATTATGGGTTCACATTGGTGCCATTTGGGTTATCAAATGCACCAGTTGTCTTCATGTGTTTAATGAATGGTATTTCCAGGGATTACTTAGATAAGTTTGTCATTGTCTTATTGGATGACACTCTTATATATTCTAAGTCTGAAAAAGAGCATGAGAATCACTTGAGGATGGTTTTACAGGTATTGAAAGAGCATTATTTGTATGCTAAATTGAGCAAGTGATCATTTTACCGAAAGCAAATTTGTTATTTGGTCCATATCATTTTAGAGGAAGAGATAGCAGTAGATCTAGAAAATAAAAGAGCCATTGAAGGATGGCCAACACCAAGGAATGTCTCGAAGGTGAGATCATTCTAGGGCCTTGCAGGTTACTATAGGAGATTTATTAAAGGATTCTCAAATATTACACACTCAATCACTTCCTTGTAGAAGAAGGGTGTGAAGTTTGAGTGGACACGGGATTGTGAAATAAGTTTCCAACACTTGAAGAATTTATTATCCAGTGTTCCAATACTAAGGATTGTTGATCCAAATGAAGACTTCATTGTATGCACTTATGCATGCAAAGAAGGACTCGGTGGAGTCCTTAGTCAGAATGGGTATGTGGTGTGCTATGAATCAAGAAAAATAAAAGAGCATGAGAGGTAATATGATAATCATGACTTAGAATTTACTTCCATAGTGAATTCCTTGAATATGTGGAGGCACTACCTCATGGGAAACAAATTTGAATTGAGGACAGACCATAGTGGTATGAAATATTTATTTGGAAAACCAACTCTAAATTCCAGGAAAAGAAGGTGGTTATAATTCCTCAATGAATATGACTTTGATATAAAGAATATCAAGGGGAAAGAGAAAAAGGTGGTTGATGCACTCAACAGAAGGGTGCATTGGATGCATGCTACAATCATTAGTAGTAACCAATCAGATTTGAAAGATAGAATTTTAGAGGCTACAAAAACAGATTTACAACACATGGAAATAAGGACATAATTACATCAAGGTATTTTGTAGCAAAAAGGTGAAGAATATAAGTTGGAAAATGATGAAATTATCATATACAGGGGCATAATTCATGTGCCAAATTCTCAGGAATTGAAAAATATTATTTTAAAAGAAATGCATAATGTGCCTTATGTTGGGCACCCAAGTTACCAGAAAACTATTTCAGCTGTCAAGAGCCAATATTATTGGATAGGAATGAAGAAATAAGTTTTTGATTTCATTTCCAAGTGTTTGGAATGTCAAAATTTCAAGGCTGAGCATAAACATCGAGCTAGTTTTCTACAGCCATTTCCCATTCCAGAGTGGAAAAGAGAAGTTGTAACAATGAATTTTATCACTAAACTACCTAGAACTAGCAAGCAACATGATTCTATCATGGTGGTGATGGATAAGCTTACAAGAGATGCCCATTTTATTCCAGTAAAACTCACTCACAAGGTAGCTAACATAGCTGATATTTATATGAGAGAAATAACTCGATTACATGGAATACCCAAGAAAATTGTGTCTGACAAAGATACACAACTTACATCAAATTTTTGGAAAGGATTATTTAAGGGATTTTGAACAAATCTTTATTTTAGCATAGCTTATCATCCAGATTCAGATGGGAAAACAGAAAGGGTGAATCAGGTAATAGAAGACATGCTAAGAATGTATGTGATGGATAAACCATCAAAATGGGAGAGTTATTTGCATTTGGTGGATTTTTCTTATAACAATGGGTACCAAGCATCTTTAAAGATGAGCCCATTTGAGGCACTTTATGGAAGGAAGTGCAACACACTGGTAAGTTGAGACAAACCAACAGACAGAGCAGTAGTTGGGCCAGAATTACTTAGGGAAATGGAAGAGAAAATTATGAAATTAAACATAATTTGAAGGTTACCCAAGACAAACAAAAACGTTATGTTGATAAAGGTAGAACTCATAGAGAATTTAAAGTGGGTGACCATGTGTTCTTAAAAGTAAAGACCAAGAGAAGTTCCCTGAAGTTGGGAAATTGTTCCAAGTTGGCAACTCATTATTGTGGATTGTTTGAAATCCTGGAAATGATTGAACTTGTATCATGCATGCTTGCCTTACCTGCATCAATGTGTATTCATAATGTATTCCATGTACCATTGCTTAAAAAGTATGTACCTGATGCCAATCATGTCATTGATTGGAATGTGATTTAGGTGGAGCAAGAAGGAGACTTTCAAGTGCATCCGGTGTTCATATTGGACTGAAAGATCAAGCATCTACGTAATCGAACCATAGGGATAGTAAAGGTCCAATGGACCTGGTACAATCCTGAGGATGCAACTTGGGAGCATGAGGATGCTATACTGGGAAAGTGCCCACATATTTTTGAAGACTTTTGACATTTTGATTGTATATATGTATATACTGCACTGAGCACAATGAATAAATAAGGGGGAGGGGAATGTAACACCCCTAGGTCGAACCCCAACTGTAAATGTAAATACAAATGTACACATGTATATAAATTGGTGACTTGTTTGTATCAAGTCTTGGACTTAGTTTTGTGTGCACATTCCATAGTATAGCGTACACTTGTGTAAGTGTGCAAGGATGGTGCACTAAAAGAAGAGTGTGCACATCGGCTTAAGTGCAGGATCTTGAGGCTAGAGAGACTTTGTATATATGTTTGTGTTTTTGAGGCTGGTGAGCATGGATGCAAAAAGGCCAGTACACATGTATTGTAAAAGTAAATGTAAGAACACAGAAATATTAATGAAAAAACATCACTGCAGCAAACCAACCATGTAAAAGTGTATGGGGGGATAAACTCCACTAGTTAAGGAAAGGGAGAATAAAAAGGTTGAGGATAAGGGGCTAAGTTAAGGGGGCTTAAACCCAAAGGAATATTATATTAATATTCCTTAAAGTATAAAGTATGGATATTTATTTGAGCCTAAGTTCTAAGGATGGGGACAAGTGGGCCCAAAGTAGTTCTCAACAAGACAAGTGTCAAGTTGGGAACATGCATACATATAGTTTGGACTTAGTTCATTTTCCTATCATTCTATCATCATTCACTCACTCACTCACTCAGTTGTCACCCATACCTTGTTGTGAATATACATGTACCCTGGTTAGCCTAGGAGATAGATTGAATAAATAGGTTGTCCGGATTCTAGGATATTGAAGAGGCAGGTTGTCAGGCCGGTGAGCATTCTCTTCAGGTGAGAGAATTGTTGGGAATTGATTCCCAAAGGTGACAAACTACAACTACAAGGCTTTGATACTTCCTTTCCGGCTTGTTGTTGAAGATCCAGAGAGGAAGTGGAGCAGCGGAGGGATTGTTGAGCAAAGAAGGGGCACACTTCCTCGGGTAGGACAAGCATGTGGGGAATGGACTGTAGGCTATTAGTTTGAGTTGGTACCTGTGACTGATTTTTCTGATGTATGAGATACCTTATCCTAGTTAGGAATCCTTTACCCAGGTGGAGTTTATCCCCAACTTGGGGGTGACCCACTGCTGAGAATGATGAGTAGTGTGATCTAAGGCTGGGAGGAACGTCGAAGGTCTGCACACAGTTAGAGTTCATTTAAATCAAATATAAGTGTCAATTGTGTGATAATTTATATGTTTCATTAATATTTATGCATTTTTTTATCAGTTTTTTCCCATGTGTGTTTCATGTGTATTTCTATTATTATTTTGTATGAATCTGTGCATTTGCAGAGTATTTTTTTTATGATTTAAACTAGTATCAGAGTTCAAAATTTTAAGTGGAATATCCCAGTTGGTGGTTGGGGATGCCACATTCTATGAGCTTCAAACTAGTAGTCCTTAGGTTCAATATGTCTCCAATGGGTTTTGAACCTTTTCCATCTTGGTGAAAGTGGGTGTAAGTAGTGAATTTTTATTTTCTAAATTTGTAGAACCATGATTAGTGAACTCTATTGAGGAAAGAAGATATGAAAACATGTGATAATCCTAGTGTATTATGGCTATAACTATTTTTATGTTGGGAGGAAGAGGGGCATTTTGCATACCCTATGTCTTGGAGAGTTGAACTTGAGTCTGGTTTCCCAAAACAAAACAACATCTAAATCATGTTTTGTAAAAGTAGTTGTTGTTAATGTCTATCGTAAAAGTAGATGTTGTTAATTTCTACCATATAAAGGCCAAAAAGTTGGCTTTACTACAGTTGTCGCATATAGGAAACCACTAATGTAACATATCCAACCCCTAGCTAGGTGACGTCACTACTAAAAGGAATCACTAATTCTTTTTTATACTAAATATACATGCAGAAATAACCAACAACATGACATTCATACACTTGAAATTCTCTATTCTACTCAAATATGTAAATATAATTGCTCAATTGTGCATAACAACAACTAAATAACATATAGTAGCATTCAACCATATAAAGAAGGATTTAAATGGATCATCCTGCTCACATAAAGTAACATTAACTAAGATAATTAGAGTAATTTGCACAACAAATATATCAACAGTTAACATGGATAAAATCAACACATAAGAACACTTATCTTAATGAAATGTGCAACCCGTTGCAGAGGACCAAAGTTCCTCCCAATCATAGCCTTGATCTTCTAATTCTCAATAGCAATACACCCCTGAGCTAGGGATATGAATCCATAAGAGACGAAGGTCCCTAAGGATGGATAATGCCCCCCTTTTAGCAGTTAAACTCTCAGCTAATTCCAATCCACCAGCACACTTCCCCTCAGTCTGCACAACCCAAGGGATGGAATCCCCCTTCACTGCTCACAGTCCCTCAAGCCTTTCCACTCCTCTCCAGGACTTCCAACATAGGTTGGACAAGAATTATACAACTATACAAATATAAATTTTCCAAGTAGCCTCTTTCGCCATGAAATTACAGCTCCAATCAACATTTAAACAAGTCCATAATAACTGCCTTCAAGCTCCCCCACTCAGAACTCCATTGTTGGCCATAAAACTCCATGTAAAAACAACTCTCTATGCAAAAATATGAATGTACAAAATATGGTCTCCTACCCATACAAATTTCCTCTCTTTCTCTTCCTTGATTGACTCACACTCTTCCCCAAATTGATTGTACTTAGCTCCCATGATTTTAATAAATATGGAAAGTGACTCTCATACCAAACCTCTTACATGAATTCAATGATTGGGCTCTAGAACACTCAACAACTAATGAAAGGTTCATGGCAAGGATAATTTAGAGAAAAATAGGAAATGGGTTTTGGTTTAATAGATAGGGATAACTCCCCCCCTTGGACCCCTACCCTCTCTTGTGGATACATAGCCCCCAAATCTTCAACTATGTCCATGTGCAATTAGTGATACATTTTATTCATTATATTCAATTTACATCATTTACATATTACATCACTTTGGCTCTCGACCATATACTATATTTACAATAAACATCACTTGGTTCTCGGCCACACACACACATATATATATTTAAGGATTTGAAAACATGGATTTTACAACCACCTACTTTACTTTTCATTGAATTGAAATCTCTGCAAGGCTATTGAGAAATTGCAAAAATTATTTGAACATACTCTTATATTTTGAAAAAATAGCTTAGTGCTCATTAAAACTTGCCCCAAAAGGCTCAACAACAAGTTGTTTTCAATGATTTACACTGCACATAAATTTACTATGTTCTTTCTTTATAATAAGATCAATATTTTAGGTCATAATGCCATTTCTTTCTTACCTATAACATATGTTGTAGTGGTAATGCTTCTTGTTAAAGCTAAATTTTAACCCTCTTGGAATAAGCATGAAAAGAACATTCTTTCAAACAGATTTGTAGGAACAAAAAGGAAATCATTATATCTATGCAAAAGAGGTTCATCTCAAAAGGTATACAAGCTTTGCCATGATAAAATTTCATGTTATGGATTTCGTAGGCATTATTTAAAACCCTGGGTGAATAAAAAACTAATTGAATTCTAACACCTTCTACCGTTCTCAAATGTTCATTTTCTTTGTAATTCCTTACGAACAGGTTAGAAAATTTAGTTTTTTATCCCCTTATGATTATAAATGTTTGAACTAGTTTATGAGCAATGAATATGGTAAGGTGCTTCAATAGGATAAATTTAGATTATGTGAAAATATAACTTTTGGACATCTCCATTTTTTGTTGTTTGAATTGTTGTATGTTCAAACATGGGGGGAGGCATTCTCTTAATTGAGTTTGAGATGACATAATTGAATTATCATTAAATAATATTGAGATGTCACAACACAAGCAACAATTAATTTACTTTTTTCATTAGCAAATGTAGTTATTTAATACCTAACTATATTACCAAATCAATGAATTTTACATATTTTTTAAAGCAAAATTACCATGTATCACTAGATTTTTAAAGAATTTTTCTATGTAGAACCTTTTTTTATCTTGTCCATACTTCGTATTTATTATAGAAACCTGGTTTGAGCAACCTATTTTAAGGTACACATATAATATGTCTACTTTCTTAGAGACATGAATAGCTAAATTTGTAATATAATGTGAATATGACCTCGAGATAAAGAAACATTAGCATCTAATTTGATCATTGTAGAGTAGTGAAGCATTCCCAATAGGTTAAAGGGGATGTATCTTTAAAGGATTTGTATTTGGACTCCATGTTGAAGGTACTTAAGTAGCCTCCTTTATCTTATGCTTTTACATAACTTGCATCTTAGGAAAAATATTGTTCTACTCACCCTAAGATGAATTTTGTGATGACCAATGTTGAATTTTCTGATTTTAAGATCTCATAATTATTGCCTTATGATTTAAATACTACTATTATCATAGAATAATTCCTTATGATTTAAATACTATTGTTATCATAGAATAATTACACACTGATAATCTCAACAAGACTTAATGAACTTGATGAGAGGTTATTGTAAGTAAATATTATATATGAGATTATTTTCACATTTGAGGCCCCCTATATATACTTGGGTGGAGTGCCCTTTCATTTGGGGACTTTTCTTTTCCATTATTGTCTTTTAATTAATTAATAATTACTAATTATTTATTATTTATATATTACATTTATGTTGATGATTATTTCTCGACATGCACGTCTAATTAATATAGGGCTCTAATGTTGAGTAGATTCACCAAGAAGTCCCTCATCACAAGAGGTCTCTTAAGCCTACATCTTCAACTTTAGACTAGACTTGTAAAAAAGCCAAACTTGCCCTATAAAAAATAGATCACTCTATCCTGGAGCAGGAAATGTGAGAGCATCTCGAGTGTTTTTCACTCCTCATCAAATCAGCATGACTAATAGGATAAAGGGCCATTCACCACTAGCCAAATCAACATGGCCCCGTGAGTGAATGTATCATTCTCCCTTGGTCAAATCAACATGACCAATCTGGAAGAATATCTACCCGATGTTGCTAACTAGAGAAACATTAGGAAGAGATCGTAAACAAGGACAAGAATCTAATAGAAGGTGGTTATCCTGGTAGGAAAATGGATGTGTGGTGGAATAAATTGAAGAGAATAATGAAAATAAATTTATTGTGCATAACACAACTTAAGTTGTAAATAAAATATATAGTCACTATTATTCCTATGTTAAACATTAAGAATCCATCAAAACTTTTCAAGTCACTGAAGTTGAGATGAGATATTGATGGAAATGGTGAGCTCACTAGCCATTGCAAGTTGTAATCTTTTAATTTGTTTAAGATTTGAGAGGCTTAACCCCTTCCTACCGGGGTGAGTTACCGAAGTGAAGCGATTGAAAGGACCGATTCTCTTATAACGAATCTCTGTATCACGTGAACCATCGCAACATATATAACGAAGTCTCACGTTAACCACCTCACCTGACGTATCACGTTAACCATCGCATCTTATATAAGATCGAAGTACAAAAGGATTGCATTGAATCATATATTATATGATGTAACTCGATCGCATTGAATCAATCGTATATAAGATCATCAGTCAGACTAACCATTGCAACTTTTAACTTGGGCATGGGAACAAAGAGATAATTTGAATCTTGTTGAAGAAATCAAAACAAGAGATGCCACTTATGAAGAAATAATTGTAGAAGATGTCATTTGTATAAACAAACAAATGATATCCCATCTATATAATAGTGATATTTGGAGAGAGGTGTTTGTATGATTATTATAAGCCATATCAAGGTTAAGGTTAAGGTCAGTACAAGTTTGGAAGAAGCTAAGCCTGCCATAAGACTTTAAACATATTGATTAATAAATTTTCATTTTTTTTAATTATATTAAACATTAAAGATTAAAAATTACACAAAAATGTAAAGTCAAAGTGACAACTACTTTGGGCATGGGAACAAAGAGATGGTGTTTTTAGGATTACTGTGAACAATACTTAGATTAAGCTTAATACATGTTTAAAAGAAACTTAGTTTGTAATAACTTAATAAGACTTCAACATATTATCTAATAAAATTTTAAAGAAAGTTTTTTTATTTATTAAAAAATACATTTTATTATATTAAACATTAAAAATAAAATTAAAAACTAAATTAATACCAAATTCATGATGATTTGAATAAATAATACTTAACTTTCAACAAAAATTAATAATAAACTTTGCATTATAATCAACTATACTTGAAATATATGGTAATATAATAAAATAAGAACACAATATCTTACTTAAATTTACAATATCAATGCAAAAATACAAATGCTTTATTTAAAACTTAAATTTACAATATCAATGCAAAAATACAAATACTTTATTTAAAATTTACAATGATAATGTGAATTATTGTATCATTATTTTATAATGATATTATTTAAAATTAATAATCTTACTTAAAATTGGCAATCGTATCTTAATAAAAAAACACAAATATCTTACTTAAAATTTATAATATTAATGTGAATTATTATATTGATATTTATAGAGTTAGTTGTAAAAAGCAAAATTAAACTACAAACTTAATAAAAGAACACAATTATCTTACTTAAAATTTATAATATTAATGTGAATTATTATATTGATATTTATAGAGTTAGTTGTAAAAAGAAAAATTAAACTACAATTTTAATAAAAGAACACAAATATCTTACTTAAAATTTATAATATTAATGGGAATTATTACGCCAAAAGGCGTACACCTATTGACAATGGGCAGATTTAATAGGGGTTTAGTGCTTAATAAGTTTTCTATGGAGAGGATTAAATATCGCTGGAATATTCTTAGTAGTCACACAAAATAAATGGCTGTGATTTCAATCATTAACTTCCTAGCTATTATAAAGACATCCGTTTATGTGTTTACTTTTTTACATTTACCTAATCATATTTAAAAATTACTTTGATAGCTAACTGATTGCCACCTAAGTGATTAACAGAAATTAAAATATTAACACCAAAGAAATGAAGCCCAACCGTTTATTTGTTAATCAATAATAAAATTTAATATAATTTTTTAAGGATTCTTTTCATCTTATCAACCTTTCGGGGTTCATCAGCCACAATTATGTGGCTGTGCTAGTTATATTGATATTTATAGAGTTAGTTGTAAAAAGCAAAGTTAAACTATTGGATTCAGTGTTGTTGTTTGAGGACATTATGTAATGGTTACTATTATTTGGAATGCTATGTGATAATTGGAATGGAATTTAATGTTATGTAATTGTTAAATTGAATTATATTTATATCAAAATTTTAAATGTCAATTTTATTGGATTTGATTTATGAGTTTTAGTGATTAAGAACCATCCAACTAGATTATTATCAATCCATTAGCAATACCATCCAGTGCAATTGTTTTATTTTATTAGCTTAATTTGAAAAAAACATTGTACATAAAGCCAAAATATCATTACCATGTCAAGTTGCAAAAGCCTCAATCAATGGGTAACAGCCTGCATAGAGGATATGCATACAGTCTATTACAACAGAACAGAACTTCTGTTTTGTTGATTGGAAGAAATATGCCTTTATGCACATGCCATTATCAACTCTCTGCAAACTTGTGAAACATCCGTCTTCTTATCCACCATCACTATCCATCCCCTCCCTTCTTCCACATTATTACTACTCCTAATCCTCTTAATCCTCTCCTCGGCGAGTAAAGATACCCAGATATCCCGATGGACACTGTACTCTTTAAACAAACGAGACTCTTCTGTCCACATAAATACATGTACGCCTTTTCCACCTCTGCCTCTAGTGAAGTTTGAATACTCCAGACTCGATTCATCATGACTAATCGCCGGTGTAAATCGGACACAAAAGCGCCACTTGACATTGTCGGTGACCAGGAACATTAATATTGCACTGTGTGAATGGAAATTATATAACACCCGGGGAAGACCCGCTATTTCAAGATTAAACTTCTTAGCAATCCGCCGCATATCTTCTTGACCAAAGATCTGCACAAATTACATAAATTCTTTTCAGTCAATTAAAAGTAGCGATTACTACTTCCTGCCTGCCTTGCTTTCGGGAAAATTGAACGCCCACCTTGTAATTATCCGCTGTTCCACTAAAGATGCCAGTTGATGGCTTTTGGTGACTGGGCGATCTCTGCACATATTTCCCAAATTCGATTTCATCATTCAACGATACAAATTCAAATTGTGATATCCCAACAGTGAATAAATACCAAGATTACACGCCCACCCTTGCACCACTACAGATCACCGGTAACACGACTATATTAGTCCCAGGTTTCTTAATTAGCAAAAAAATATCGATGATTTTTGTATGAAGGAACAGTTCGATGTAATGAAGAACAAATACTCACCAAAAGCCCGCAAATGTCATCCCAGATAACTCTATTGTCTGTTGAAAAGTGGAGACAATTCAGTCGTTCCCGCTGATTCAATCCACCCGTAACACGACTAGATTAGTCCCAGGTTTTTTAATTAGCAGAAAATATCGATGATTTTTG
>JASDQU010323860.1:433-12849 GCA_032191745.1 Picea mariana
CAAAGGTCCACAAGGTAGCTCCGTCCTGATTAGTCAAAAAAGTGAAAGATTTTCCAAAAGTGATTGTGCATCTTGCTTCGGCTCACTCGCTAGCTCTCAGACTGGCTGACAACAGACTGATAGGGCAGCTCACGAAATTGTGGCCCTCCCCCAAAGCCATGCATCACTAGTTGGAACTAAATTGGCACAAACCGATCCAGTGACAGATGTCTGCGACCTTTTCCGGTAAGAGTTTCTTTGCTTTCTTATTTGAAAAAAAAGAGGATAGGGATTTGATTTTCCGAAGCGGCCCATATTTCATGGGTGCACGAGGAATGTATCTCAATAAATGGACTCCAGACTTTAGCCCAGAAAATGATATCCTTTCAGCAGTCCCTATCTGGGTAAGATTGTCGTTCCTTCCATTACACTGCTGGAATGATGAACCCCTAAGAAATATCGGGAACTCACTGGGGAAATATATCGATCGTGTTGAACTACGAGAGGGACTTCAAGCCTGTGCCATACTCTGTGTGGAGGTGGATCTAGAAAAAGGTCTTCCAGAAGCAATCCAGCCGAATCTAGATAATAGGTCTTATATTCAACAGGTAGATTACGAGCAAATCCCCTTCAAATGTAAAGCATATCATGAATATGGACATTTTGCAAAAAATTGCACTCAAGCCAAGGAAACCCAGGAGCAAGATCCGAAATAAGACCATTGGCAACAGCCAAAAAGAAAAAAAAACTACAGGAAAAACTTCCACAAACCCCCCACAAGGACAAAGAGAAAAATCTTAAGGCCTGAGAGAAAGGCCTCCAAGCTCCCCTCATAAAGGAGAATCAAGCCACAATTGGTATGTTGGACTACCAACAGAAGGTAACACAGAAGACCTCAGGGACCGCCAGGAAGAAAATGGAAAAAAGAGACAGAATCCTGATAACAAGTGGGGAATCCAAAGCAAAATCTCCTCCAAATCTCTCCCCAAAGCTCCCAAACTTTTTAGAAGATGAAAGACAAGACACTTATGACAGTGACACGGATCTAGAGATCACCCAACCAGCTACAACAAAAAGACCAGGAAGAAAATCTCATAGAAACAAAAGAGAATCGGCTGTAGAGAGAGAAAAGGAGTTAGGCATCCCAAAAACAATAGAGGAAGCACTAAAAAAAATAGGGCAAATCGGGGAAAAATAAGCCAGCTCATTATAAGGGAGCAGCATCTCAACCCTCTAAAGGGAGGGGCCAAAACCCTCTGATAAATGATGAAAGTTGTCTCCTGGAACTATAGAGGACTAGGGAACAGCCACAGGGATAAAAAAGAAGTTTGAAAATTACTAATAACAGAAAATCCCTCAATCCTCCTACTCCAGAAAACAAAAATGAGGGACCTGGAAACCCTCTGTTAAATTTGTAGCAGCTGCAAGAGCCATTCTCCGGGAGGATGGCAAAGACTCTCGTAGAGATCTAGGGCCCCCAGTGCACTCCTGGGGTACTTGGTCTGGGACCAAAATAATCAGTGCCATGGCAAAAGACACTTGTTAGGGCCACCAGTATATGATTGGGGTTTTTGGTTTGGGACCAAGCAGTAAAGACCCCTGAGAGGGCCCCCAGTATATGACTGGGGTTCTTGGTCTGGGACCAAGCAATTAAAGTCCCTAGATATGTCTAGGGCCCCTGGACATGGTCCAAGGTACCCATGCCTAGGGCATGGGTTGATCCTTGGTCTTGTACCTTGGTGGATAAGATCCCAGAAATGTTCTGGGACAACTTGATCCTTGATCAGGTACTTTGTTGGTGTATGACCCTCCTTAAAGGTGGGCATGACCACATGAGGGATGTATCCCATATGCAATGATGATAAAGTTAATAAGATCACCTTAAAAATGAATGGACAAGTATTGCCACCAAGCAACCCCACCTAAAACCCCTTTACCCTTGTTTGTGTTTGTTTGGGGCTTTGTTTTGTCTTAAGGGTTAATGTAAAATATTAATTAAATATTTTAATTATAACATGTTTGAATTAATATTTATATTAATTAAAACATGTTATTTTTAATTATTATTTTAATTACTATTACCCTTAATTTGCCCTAGCCTAAACTATAAATAAAGGCCTACCCTCTACCCTTCATTCTACACTCTCATTATCATTCAAATTGAGAGGATCTCCTCTTTGAAGCTACGGCCCTCCTTCAACAGTTCAACCTTGTTTTTGACAGATCCATGTGTTGGTGTGATGAAGGTCTTTCCCTGCTGATGCCAAATCTGTGTTGAGGTTGTTGAGCTGAGTTTTTATGCTGGTGTAAAGAACTTGAAGCTGTCGTCTCCCTCTTAATGAAGATCTGCTGAGTCGTGACCTCTCTAGCATAAATGCGGCCCTTCTCTTTGAGTTGTGCCTCTCCCATTACATTTCTGAACAATCTCTTTGAGTCGCGGCCCTCTATAAGCAGCCTATAACCCCTCTTTTGAGTGAGGGTTTGGGTCCCTGGAAGTTTCTAGTTGTGTGAGGGCTTGGATCCCTAAAATTTCTTGTGTGTATGAGGGCTTGGATCCCTGAAATTTCCTGTGTGTATGAGGGTTTGGGTCCCTGGAAGTTTCTGTGTGTGAGGGGGTTTAATCACAAATTTTTGGTGTGGTGTTTATGTGGCCCTTTCTCCTTGGTGGCAAGAAAATCTATTCATCTCTTGGCAACAGATCTAACCTATATGGTAGATCTATGAACTTGACTTTTTCTGAGCATATATTCAGTGATGTACATCACCTATGTGCGGTTGCTCTCCTTCAGAAATTTGAGGTAAGTCTTCCAGGTAAGATCTTCTGATCAAATCTGTAAGTTGTTATTTACTTTCTAAAGTTTTTCATTAATTAGATCTATTGTCTGAAACTTAGATCTATTTCTATCTAAACCTTGCTCCTAGTTTAGATCTATTTCAGATCCACTAAATTAGATCAGTTTCTTCAGTTCAAATTTAGATCTATTAATCCAGATCTATCCTTAATCTAAATTTGCTTCAGATCTAGTAAGCCTGTACAAGTACTATTTTCTGTCTTGATGATAAAATGTTTATTGACTAGGAGATAGATCACTGGTTAAAGTCTGTTCAAATCTAAGTATGGTGTGTACTTGAATTTGGTTAACAGTTCAGGATCTATAAATATGTTCTAGTTGCTATTCTAGTTGGTTTTTTTTTAAAGACATTTCTATTCTGCATTACTTTCCTAATTCTAACACCCTCCAAGAAATCCAAAAAATCTGGAAAAAAGGGGAAGGAAAAGCAATCAGATCCAGAGGAGCCTCAAGAGGAATAGGTACAATCTGGAATCCAGAAGAATTCAAGCTAGAGGAGTAGCTACAGTCCCAGTTCTGGTTGAAGGTATCTCTAACTAGGAAAGCCACATTGCTCTATTCAATCATAAATATTTACATGCCAAATAATTATCTGGAAAAAGTTGAATGTTGGCGATCCCTTCAGGATTTGGCCAACAAAAATCCCCCGCAAAACTTGATTATTGTCGAGGACTTCAACACCACAAGAGGATTAAAAGAAAAACGAGGGGGTACTATCGTGAGGGATCAATTCAGGGAAAAAATGGATGATCTAATCTCGGATCAAGATCTCTTCAATGTTACCCCCTCTAAAGGATTGTACACTTGGAACAACAGAAGAGAAAGACCAGGTCACATTGCGGCTAGGCCTAATCAGTTTCTAATAAGCAGCTCTTTCCTGGCCCACCCAGACAAAGCCTGCTCTTTGATCCACCCGTGGGCAGGGTCGGATCATCGACCTATCTCTTTACTGTTTGAACCACAAAAAAAATGGGGTCCTATCCCCCTTCAGATTCAACCCCTTATGGATGGATCGACCAGATTTTCTCCCCTCTATCTAACAAGTCTGGAACTAGTGGATCATAGGTTCTCCAATCTACATCTGGGAGCAGAAGCTAAAGTTGGTGAAAGGACTCCTCAAAGCTTGGGCAAAAACCTCTTCGATCCCAATCTAGAACAAGGTTAAAGAAAAAAAGCTTCAGCTAGAAAAGATTCAAGAAGAAATGGAGACAAAACCATATAACGTCTGACCAAAAAATCCACAAAGAGTACATTCAAGCGTTAACCGAAGAAGAAATCATCTGGAGACGAAAGTCCAGAAGTCTATGGTTGAAAGCAAGGGACCAAAATACCTCCTTCCACAGGCAATCAAAAGCCAGACTTTGGTTAAATCAAATCTTTGAAATCAAAACTCCGAAAGGAGAAATCATAAAAGAATTCGACCAAATCAAACAACAAACTTCCAGTCATTTTCTCAAGCTCTACACCTCAAATAGAAGATCAGAGAAAGCCCTCGCTGACTCTCTTCTCAGCCATATCCCAAGCAAAATCTCGGATGAAGACAATCTAAAACTCAACCGACAAATTGAAGAAGCAGAAATCCTAAAAGCAATTAATCAATTCAACGAGGATAAAGCTCCGGGGCGAGATGGTTTCTATAAAAAAATGTTGGCACATAATCAAGCAGGATTTCATCAGAATGATAAGATTCGTGCATAAATCAAAAAAAATGGGAGGAGCCACCAACTCCTCCTTCTTAGCACTCATACCAAAAGAACATGGCGAATCTACCCTAGATAGATTTAGACCCATTTCTCTTTGTAATACATCTTATAAAATCATGGCCAAAATCATTGCTAACAGGTTGAATCCTTTTCTCAGATCTCTAATTCTTCCTAATCAAGGAGGATTTGTGGAAGCCAAACAAATTTGGGAAAACTTTATTCTAGTGCAAGAGGCAATCCACTCTAGCAACTCTCGGGGGAACCAGGTATGGCAATTAAATTGGATATGGCAAATGTGTTTGATAGAGTAGAACATGATTTTCTTTTCAAGGTTATGAAAAAATTTGGGTTCAATCAAGAGTTTTTATCCTGGAAGAGAGCTTGTATTGCGTCCCCTTGGATCGCCCCCCTCTTAAATGGAAGACTAGCTACCTTCTTTAGGGCCTCCAGAGGACTAAGGTAGGGCTGCCCACTCTCCCCTCTTTTGTATGTGATCAAGGAAGACACTCTCAATCGAACGTTGTAGTGGGAAAGCATCAACGGTTCAATTCCAGGAATGAAAATAGCTCAAGGTGTAAAACGTATCAATCACTAACAATTTGTTGATGATACGATCCTCCTGAGTGGAGCCTATGGCAAGAAGAATAAATCAAGTCCTGGACACCCTCCTCTTAGTTTTGGGTGGGCTCCTAAATAAGGCAAAATGTCAAATCTATGTGTGGAATGTTTAAGCTAATATTAGAGTAGGGACCGCTCAAATTCTGGGTTTTGGCATCTCAAGTGATTGGAAAACTTTCAAATACCTTGGACTACCTTTGTGCTTAAAATTGCTCCTTGATGAGTATTGGCACCTCTTTCTTCAAAAAGTCGGGGAAAAGATGGAGTTCTAGGGGTGAAGGTGGCTCAATCCAGCGGGGAGGGTGACCCTGATAAAATCAGTTAGGTACGCCCTACCCCTCTTCCAATTCTCCTCCCTCCTGGCCCCAATGAGAGTTCTGAAAGATATGGCCCAACTCATCCGCAAATTCCTGTGGCGAGGGGGAAAATCCAACTCCAAAAAATTTCATCTAGTGAATTGGGCTATAGTATCCTCACCCAAAAATATGGGGGACTGGGAATCAAAGACGTCGAAGTAGCAAATATTGCAATGGTAGTCAAGCTTCTCTAGAGGATAGTGTCAAGAAGAAAGGAATGGTGGAAAACGGCTATAATAAAAAAATATAGGCTGGGAGGAAGAAAAAGATGCGTGGACAACACGCCTGAATCGCAACCTGGATCACAAATCTGGAAACTCATAAGCGCTGCAACCCCCTTCTTTAAGGAGCATCTCTCGTGGATCCCTGAAAATGGAAAATTGATCAGGCTATGGCAAGATCCGATTTTGGGAGTTGATATCACCTCCCAAAAGGCAAAACTTGGGGACCTAAAAAGATGGTTGATTGTCGAGCAAAAACGCACTCTCTTCAACATCTCAATATGGAACGAAAATGGTAGCTGGAAGGAGTGGAGTCTGGGAGGCGTTCCTTTTCAAATGTCCAATCAAGCTCAAGTTTTGATCTCAACTCTTAAAGGAGCAACACCTATTCTTAGAGATATTCCAGACAGTAGTGGTTGGGGAACAGTTGGGTATTCAGTAAAAGAAGGATACAACACTCTTCTCTCCTCTTTAAGGGTGATCTAGACTTCAACAAAATGGAAAAATGTTTGGAGCCAAGACGCTCGGCCCAAAATAAACATCTTTATTTGGTCCCTAGCACATGGAAAAATCCTAACGGGTGAAAATATGATGAAAAGAGGTTTCCACGGTCCCTTCAATTGTCCCTTTTGCCAAAATAGTCAAGACACCATCCAACACATCTTCTGGGATTGCTCCTTTTCAATAACAGTCTCGAACGCAAATAAGATGGCCCTCTTATCTAAAACCTTGCTTAGGAAATTGGGGAAAATTCTACCATGGTACCTTTCAAGGAAAACCAATATGCAAAAGATTGTGGAGGTCCCTCTCCAAGTACATTTGCTGGCAGATCTGGCTAGCAAGAAACAAACAAATTTTCCAAGGAAAAAGTTCCCACCCCCAAAGTGTCGTTGGCAAGGCCAAAACGCTTCTCTCAGAGGTAATGAGCATTAAATCTCTGAACATGGAAGATTCGTTCAACTGGAATATCACATAAAAGGTTTGGATCACAAGCTTCAACCTTCACTTGGTAAAAATTCTCACTCAGTGCAAAGATCGTGCTTGCAACTTCATACTCTTCATACTCTTCATACATAGCATAGATGACTGGATTCAAAATCAACTTGATCATACACTTTGTTTTGATGGCACTTCAAAGGGAAACCCAAGGAAGGCAAGTGAGGGGCAGTTTTCTATGAACCCGGAGGAAAAAGAATTTTAAATTACTACTGAAATATCAGGAAAGACACCAATAATAAAGCAGAGGCTTATGCATTACTCAAAGGACTCCAACTAGCAAAGATGCGCCAAATTTCCAATCTGAATATTATAGGTGACTCCAAGACAGTCCACCAAATTTCCAATCTGAATGTTATAGGTGACTCCAAGACAGTCATAAGGATGATGGTCCAGGGAATCAACCAAAAAAATTTGATTCTAAAAAGAATTATTGATCGAATATGTGTAGACTCAAGGTCCCTCAAGCCAAAATTCTTTCACATTTTGAGGGAAAATAACATGACAGCAAACAAATTAGCGAACGAGGCCATAGGGAAACCTCCTAGAACCTTAGGAATGGAGGGTGTTGAAGTCTTAGCCCCCTTAGCCAAATGCGACACATGACTAGGAGGCAGCGCGCAAAGGCTAGAGGAGGTGCCACTTGGAGCTCCAGTGCAAAAGGGGACAAGTGGAGCAAGCATGTGGCCAGCGCAAGTAGAAAACGGTGGAGCAGACATGTGGCATGTGTAAAGCCGATGACTCATCGGCCAAGAACAGTCGGGGTTAGCAGGTTATATGTCGACCTCATTATGGTTTCAGGTGGTCAGTTAATCCGTTCAGTCGAGCTCATGGGAAATCGAGGGATGAAGGCTCTGTTGCAGAGATGGATAGTGCGTGCAACAGCCCAGGCCCCGGACGCACAGATGATTAGCCAAAATGACGTTAGTTCCAGGCTCCAGCTCGCGGATATGAAGGCCTCAAGTACATCGCACCGGGTAAAGTTTGTGACTTATCTATTTAACACAAACTCAGCATTGATCGTCACATGGGGAAATCTCGATCAGTGCTTGTCCTTGCCGGGGAAAATTCTATTGTGGTTTTGGTAAGCCATTTTCATCCTGCACTCCCTCTAAATTGCATAGGTTGTTTTGTCTCGATTGTCTCTCAACGAATTTCCACCCAGAGATTTCGGGCTCCCCCTCGTTACTCCTCGTTTCACCCACCGCCTGCCCTCCGCCTTTTCATTTTTTCGCCCAGAACTTTAACCCGAGACCTCTGTTGATTTCTGCTTCGCCCAACAATTCCCCATTTCACAAGAAACCCAATTCGTTGCAGCATTGTGTCCCCCCTAGCAGCATGGAAAATACTCAGAGGAATCAAAGTGCACCAGAGTTCATGCATTTGCAAGGAGTCAAGGGCTTTCTAGCTGGTTTTGTTCACCGAACCCTAGCCAAAGGACGCGAATTCAGATGGGAGCACTCAACTCCACTCTAACTTTTGAACTCGAAACCCTCTCTCAACACAAGCACTATATTGAAAGGCTACAAAATGAAAGTTATGCTCAGAGGAGTCAAATTGAAGAGCAGCGCAGCACTCTGGAGATAATGCAGAGTCGAATGGATCGGTTGGAACGAAATCATTAGCAACCAAGCACGCACACCAGCAAGCACCCATGGAGCATCCAAGAACGTAACTTCGGTCACAGTCAACCAAATTTCGCACCTCAACGAGCCCCACCCAGACTCAATTTGGGAGCAGCAGGGACAATCAAAGATCAAAATGGAACCAGGTAGCTGAGTTTGTAAAATTCAGATGTTATGTTTTGTTTTTCGTTATATATAAACGAAGTAGTCTATAGATTGTATTCTATGAAATACAATAGATGCAGTATAGCTAGGGAAGGTGGAAACTCTATGATCAAAAATTTTGTTTTAGCATTTCCAAGCTTCAAAGACTTTACTTCTCGAAGGTCTCTTATGGCCCTATTTTTGTATTACAATGGATTTATCCACACTTTTTAATATATATTTCCCAGTTCTTGTAAAAAAAAAACAATGAAAGGCAGACTAAATGGACAATTGAGGTTGGATTGAATTTTATTAGGACATACGTCACAATCTCCTAAATTTATGCATATATATCCTTCAATGTATCACCAAATTGAATATATGTTCGAAATTGAACATGTTTACATATAAAAATTAAAAAATTGAACATATGTTCCCAAGTGCACTTTTTCACATTTAAATATTGAATATTGCACATATGTTCCAAACTCTGTTTTTTTACATATAATTTTTTTAATTAGAAAAAATACAAGGCATAATAGACATACACAACATTAGAAGATTGTAGCCACATTTTAGAGAGGCATGCTAATGATTAAGAAATATTGACTCACTATCTAATCACAAAATATGGGCAACAAAAAGAAGGTTATGCCCAAACATGATGATGGGAAACAAAATTATATCAAGAATACAATAGCAAATCACCAAAATGCAAAATATATATATATATATAAGCATAAAGCACTTTAACTATACTTTAAAGAGTCATGCAATGAACAAAAGAAACTAGAAAGACAGTCATCTTAGAAGTGGAGCCCACTTCTATTATCGCAAGATAAATTTAAACAAAATGAAAGATCTTGTATCAACAATTCAAATAAATCTAAGAACAATCAATTTGCACAGTTGTTGTTCCAATGTAGTGTAAATCATGGAACACAAATAATAATAATAAGAATTGCATACACAAGATGAGCTTAATGATGCAATAAGATAAAATAAGATAAATAAATCTTTATAAATGTCCAACAAATGACCACAAAAGTGGGTCAAAGGGGCAAAAGGAGTATACCCAGTGTAGGTACAAAGAATAACAATTGTAATTTCTAGCTAAGGAATTAATGAAGACAAGTCGTTATGACCGATTGCAACATACCTTTTAGACAAATGGAGCATTGGTAAAAATCAAAACAATGGTATGCCATATATCCTCTTCTTTTACAATGAAAGCAAATCTTGTATGCCCTTACAGTTGTTTGGTTACCAACCAACCAAATAAAAAGAAAGCTACCAAAAGGAGTTATATCCTGCATAAGTTGTAAAATCCAATCTCAAGTATAGAAGCAATTGCTTTGTAGATCAAGGATAGAAATTTTCTACCTAAATTTGCTTATATCTTCTCACTTATAACCAATGTTCCACCAAGTTCCGGGATGTAGGGACACAATAGCGGAGAAACAAATCCAAGGGACATGTGGAAACATTCCCCAAACTTTTGGGAACAGCATTAGGGACATTGGGATATCCAACATGGGGGGATAACCAATATGGAATTGGAACTAGCTGGTCAACCAATCTACTAAAAAATACAAAAAATATGCAAAATTTAATTAATCTATATATATATATATGAGCAAACCAAATATGAAAAGTTTGCTCATGCATATAGCATGTAAGTTCTAAGTGTGAATATAGCAAAATGGCACGGAGTGCAAGTCACGATACATATCCGAAATGAAATGCATAGACATTGAGGTTCTAAATGGCCTCTAGAGTCCAAAAAACATCACCCTACAACAAATAACTACATATCATCAAAATAATCACTTATATTTGTTAGGATATTTAGACACTTAGGAGTTAGTTAAGATCTACTTGGTCTAATGTGTCGTTAGGTAAAAGTGTGTTTCTTTAGTACGCATTAGTATGCATGTGCAGTTAGGAAATCCGACGGTCAAGATATGTTCCCAAGTTCCAACATAAAGTGATCTAGCGATTCATACTCTCCTCGATCGTGACGACCATTGATCCGTGGCTTAACACCCGATTGGTCCATGATCTTTATTTAAAGAGCATGGAGGTTCATTCGCCGATGATCGATTGTGAGAAACTCTCTTGTAAAATCTCTATGTAATCTTTTTCTTTTGCATTAATAAACTACTCCAAGTGGCCACGTTGGTTGGGGCCATGGATGTTTCCCCGTAAGGGTTTTACCACGTGAAAACATCGGTGTGTTGATCTTTGATCTGGTTATGTGAGTGGTTACTGAAGGTGTTAGTCCTCTGTTGGAATACCTATGTTGTCGAACAATATTGGGATCTTCATCGTCAATTTCACCCTTTTCCTCCTCGTCTAACCTTTGCTTCTACTTCAATCCTCTAAGGACATCAGTCAACATCATCCAATTTTGATGAAATTGCTTAATCCAAAACTTAAAATATGGTAGAAAATGCTTAACATGCTTAATGAGTGATTTTTGCTTTGAGTGAAGGGTACATTTTTGCCAATATCATGACAGAGGAGTTCAATAATCAATAACACCAACATCAACATACATACAAGGCTTGGTTATTTTGATTAAATGTCAATCCCATATCCTAATACATGATAGAATCCAATAGAAAAGTTGCAATCCCACCAATCCTGAAATCTTGAAAACTGTTAAGTCTGTTGCATTTTAAATGGGATATGAAATTCTACTTTCTCCATATGAAGTCCAATGAGATTGGAACCTCTCTTCAACATCCTAGAACAATTCATGGTATTGTTAAGAATTTAAGTACGAGGATAGAAAAGGAAAGATAAAGGAGAATATCAACTTTCACTTCAAGAATTTAATATTACTAATTAATAGGGAGGCAGGGTTCAAAACAGTGGACTTTGGTAAAAAGGGAGTGTGTAAGTGTCTCATTTTTTGGGGGGGGGACGTTCCCTATTGCATTTCATTGCATCACCCCCCCAAAAGGAATGTGGGGAAACATCCCATTTGAGTACCCATATCCCACTAAAGACACCAAACACAAAGTGATGCACAAATGCTAGGTTATTGCAATACTTATCTAAAGACTTAAAATACCTTATGATGATTTGGCCAAAAATCTTTATGATGCAAGCTATATCACCTGTTAAAAACTACAATCTCAAGAACCAATTTAACTCCAATAGCAAATATTGCATGTCCCCTTTAAGTATTATTAAAATATCCTTTGAGTCTTATAACACATGCCATGCTCTTCACAGTTAGCCTATTATTGTACCAGATTACATCAATATATGCAAATCTGTGACCAAAAAGGAGAGAACAACCACGATCGTTCATCTGCAAACCAACCATTTCACCCATATATTGAAAATTATGAAGTGACTAAAGAGTAAAATGTAATGTCCCCACTTTGGGACATCATCACAGTGCAGAGGGTTATGATGACCAGAGTAGCCAGATGGAGGTTATAGCGAGTACAGGGGTATTTGAGAGGCATTGTGGGGTCCAACTTACATTGATGATCATATTCCATCATTATGAGCCATTCCGCACAGGTTGGCTTTGGTTTCGTTGCATTCCGACGATTTCCATGATTTTGACTATTTTGAGCCATAAGTCAATGGTATTCACTGAAGAGGTCATTTTGGGCACATTACTTAGAGGAACCTCTCAGTGTAATAGCTCATTGGAATCGGGAGGAGCAACACTACAGGATGGGATGGCTAGAAGTGACTTTCATTGGCCAGGGAAGCCACAAGGAGAGATAAGGAGCTTCTCAAAAGTAAAAAAGTTAATTAATTAATTAAAGTGATTTAATTAATTAATTAAATATTAATAAAATGAAAGTCACTTTGGAGGGACAAGGTGAGCCAAAAGTATAAAGGAAAGGCAAGGGCCTCTTCTCAGGCATTCATGTATGTTTATCTTTTGATTTCT
>JASDQU010323863.1:0-12973 GCA_032191745.1 Picea mariana
CCACACTGCAAGTTGTTTTTCTATTAAAAAAAAAAAAAAACTTTATTGACAACTTTACCTTCGTCAGACTGCATGCTTGTTCTAATTTGGAACCCTTCGTGGCAGTAAATTTTCATGTCAGGCCCGAAGGCTACAAGACTAGATAACCTACTTGATAACCTTCTAATTGACAATCGATATTGATGGCTGAATAAGTTTTACTATTATTAAATAATCATTATTTGTTCATGGTGTAATAATTTAATAATGATTAAATATTGATTTATTAGTTCTTTGAGTAACGATTAAATAATTCTTTATTAGATAATTGCATGATGATTAAACAATGTTTCATTAGTTCAATGTATAATGATTAGATAATGATTAGTAATTTAGTGAAGTCTAATTAAGATGTTCGTACGAGGTAGGTAGGTGATTAATGATGACCTGGTGGGGGAGAATTAAGGTTGGTCTATTGTAACTATCTAATAAGGGAATGACACTATAGATGAATGTAGGCATTAGACATTAGACCTCTTGCGCACTAAATATTAAAGGAAGGATTGTTGTAAACCTTAGACATCGTGCACGAATTTAATCATACTGAATGGTATGTAGAATTAACAACTACTGCTTGCGCGCTTAAATTGTTACTGTACAATGGATTACTTATAGTTTCAAGTGCGTCTTGATTTTCTTGTTGTTGATTGAATTGAACTTGATTTACTTGCATCGTGTAGCGAGATTTGATGTTTACCTTGCTCCTGGCTTTAAGGCAGATATTGATCTTGTGCCCCAAACTCAATTGAAGTTGATCAAATTGCACATGATTAATGCATTAGCAGATGAGTTGTAATTATTTTAACCTTGTGCAATGAGTAATTATTGTTTAGTGAATGATAAGAGTAGTATTTATTTGCGACCTTAGATTGAGGTATTAATTTTAGATCGGGTACTTAGACTTCTTTCACAAATGGATTTATGTAATAAATGATGGTCTTGATGTTAGTCTTCTAGCGCTCATGAAATTTATTGTGTCGAAAGATTGCGTTTATGTGATTGGAATTGTGCGCTATTGAATATATCTGACATTGCGGTTGTGCCTCGGATTTATTGGGATGAATGCGGGTTATGTGTTTAGTTAGAACCCTTGCGCATCATGAAATGAATGTGATGTATGATGATAAGATTGATGATGACCCTCACTCTTGATTAAATGATGATCGTTTATTGTCGTTACTAAATTATGGATGCGTTGGTTGCGACGTGTTTGTTTGTTAATGGCTTAAATTGTTTCATTAATTTTGGATGATGTGTCAATGATGTAGTTCTTGATTTGTGATGTATTTTTGCCAACATGAAAAAGAAAAATTTACTGGTGGTACGTCTTTATTTGTTGTCACAACGATAGAGGCTATTACATTTGGCTCTTGTGGTTTGACATTTGAACAATATATAGTGTATAAGATCTTTGGCCATTCAAAATATGAGAGTGTAGAAGAGACATCAAACTCTAGGGGAGGAACAAATTTAGTTGAGACAGTATGTCCTCTTTGAATTGATTGTGAGTGTTGTAATAAGATTTGAATTGTTTGTGAGTGTTGTAATAAGGCTTGATAAATTATCCATTTGAACAAAGAATTGTTGTCTTCAATTTTTGTTGTGGTTGGCCATTTGAAGAATATGTAGTKTATAAGATATTTGKCCATTCAAAATATGAGAGTGTAKAAGAGACACCAACCTATGSGGGAGGATAAAATTTAGTTGAGACACTATGTCCTCTTTTAATTGATTRTGAGTGTTGTAATAAGACTTGATAAATTATCCAYTTGAACAGAGAATTGTTGTTTTCAATTTTTGTTATGCTTGTGTATGTAATTTTTTGAATTTTGTTATGTAATTTGATATACAATCCTAAATATTTCATCATCAAGAAGAAATTACAAACATTGAAATAATTCAATTTCTTTATGGTCTTATTTAAAAATGAGCCTGTGAAAGAAAACAAATCTTAATAACATATAAGGGTGGTGAATAACCCTCCACTAATAACTGAAGAAAATCAAATCTTAGTTGTATGGACAAGACTATAACCAAGAGTTTGATTCTCTATAATGTTTTTTGTTGTACTTATTATGTGATGGTAGATAAGGAATGATGAATGATGAAGTAATATGGATGCATCAAGTAAAAAATGAGTGATAGTTAGATATAGTTATAAGAAAAGGAATACACCTCAATAATATAGTTTAAAGGAATCTTCTTTCAAGAAAACATTGATACAAAACCAATTATGTCTCAAATTCTAATGAAGTTAGTCTGAATAGGGTTGTGTGGATTAATGAAACTTATAAATTGGACAAATTTAAAGAGGATTTTCAACTTTTGCAATAGACAACAACAGGGAGAAGTAATCCTTTGATAAAAATAATGAATGAGATATAAAAAAATTAGAAGTTGTTAAGAACATGAAACTTAATTTAGAATGGTTTTTTTTTTGGGAAACGGGTTGCATGAAGAATATGTAGAAAATGAATGTAATTAGGGTTGCATTCTTTAATTAAACTTATAAATTGGACAAATTTAAAGAAGAGTTTCAACTTTTGCAATGGATAACGCACTAGAGAAGTAATCCTTTAGAAAAAGAATGGATAAGATATAAAAATTTAGAGGTTGTTTAGAACATATAACTTAACTTAGAAAGGTTTTTTTTGGCAAAGGAGATGTATGAAGAATATGTAGAAAATGAGTGTAATTAACATACAGATTTTTTTATTCCCAAAGGTTTATTTACAAATCCTACAAAAGAATACTTAGATGAAGAGAAGTTACTTGAATGCTTTGAAAATTTTTAAGAGGCAATGCAAGTGTGGAGTCAAACTCAAAATACCTCAAAGATTACAAATTGTGGAGTTAAACTCATATATTGCAAGTGTGTTTACAAAATTAAGTAAAAATTAGAAGCATTAGAAGAGAATTGCAAAGAACTGCTAATAATAATAAAGGTGGAAGATAAATATTGTGACATTAAAAGATTACTTCATAAAGTAATCCTTGGGGTTAAAGCAATCTTACATGCATAAAATAAAATCAAGGTAAATGTTATTTTCAATTTAATTACATAGTTTTTGTTATGAGTGAGTTTGAATTCCATGTATATTAAAAAAATGTAACCTATCCAACGTCCAACTTAACAATATTACATGTAGAAAACACTTTAAAATTTATAATTTCTATTTAATTAATTTTTTGTACAGATCACACACAAATTTTAACCAATTGATTGATATTATAGTTCTAAATGCATCTAAAAACATCCATATAAACCATTTACACAACGAAATATCATCATAAACACAACACATGATTTATCTGTTAATAATGAACCAATTGGATGCATACGAAAGATGAACCTCCCAACCATAGGTGCTTCTATTTATTTTATCTCAACACCAAGCCACCCCTGATTTGAGGTTATGAGTCCATAAGGAGATCTGATCCACTGGTTGTCTACTCTCCACACACAACAACCCCCAAACCCATATGTCACTCTATTTTCCCACAACCTGCACAACTCGAGGAATGGGATCCCCCTTCACTTCACACCATCCATTGAGTCTTCCCACTTCCCTCTAAGGTTCTGGTGCACCGAGTTGACCATGGATTCTCCCATCTACTCCAAGAGTGCTCACAACACCCTTCACAAGGCTCTTGAGCCATTTCCTCAATAGAAAAATGTACTACATGCTTACAACCCGATTTACATGCACATAGGCCTCTTTCTCAACATACAACAAGGCCAATCAATGGCTTCCTTCAGCCACAATGTTGTTGGCTCTCTTCCCAGCACTCAACTCCTCTCTTGTTGTCCAAAATATACATCTGAAACTTGTCTCTACTCTGCATATGAATTTCTTCTTTCCCCTTTGCTTTCTTTCTTGACTTGACTTACACTCTTCCCCAAGATTACTTTACTTCATCCCATGCTCTCCAATAACTATGGGATATGACTTCTCACACCCACCCTCTTACATGAGTTAAATGGTAGGATTTGGGAACACTCAACAACAAATAATTTTTTATACACAATGATAATATAATTTCAGGAATTTGGGTTGGATTAATACCCATGAATAATTCCCCCTTGGTACCCCTCTCTCTTGTGGAATCATACCCCCCCATCATTCTTCATCCCTTTTGTATCACAACCATCGATTACTAGTTTTGTTAATTATTTCAACACACATAATATATCATTCCACCTCAGGCCATATAAAACCAATACAGACTCTTCGCCCCATGCATCCGCTCACCAACCTAAACCTTATTTATACAATTACATTATAATTCACGGGAATTAAAACTAGGGATGTTACAAAAAAAATTATATGTATTTTCAATTCAATTAATTCTATGATGTTTGGAGTGAGTTAAATTTTCATGAAGGTCCCCTAACATTCATGCACACTTTAGGTTCAATAAGGAAAACCAAATAGAGAACTTCAAACTTCCAAGAACCCAAATAACATCAAAAGGTTAAGCTACAAGGATGATTAGGCCTAAAAGAATTGGGGTCCTAGTCCCTAGAGCCTAGGGTTTGTTTATGGCATCAACAGATGGTTTGTCTTTCATGGTCTACATATCGCTTGTGAGAGGTAGGCCAATATAGTGCTTTTGTAAATGCACAATATAGTATTAGCCACTCTTTCTCTATAATAATCTCTTCAAAATTTTCTCTTGGTATAAATTTATAAACAAGAAGGTGTTCCTTGCCTTGTACACACATACTAAAAAAGAGTAGTGAAATGGTAATTCCTAGGCAAAATATGAACTTGGAATCATTATCCTCATGCATAACTACCTACAAATTTAATGGTCATAAGGCATAGTTTGTTTTCAATTCATGGTTGGTAGGTTTTAATTAAATTTGGCACAATTTTAATAATGTAGGCCAAAGACCCTAGAACAACGATTCACAAGAACATTACTGTGGTGGAATTTTATTGTAGATCACATCAGTTTTTATTCATCTTACTTAGGTCATGAGATGATAATGCCTCACTTATGAATGTTACAATATCTTTCACACCCATCTGTCAAACTTTTGGAGATTTAAGCAAATTTTCTTTTGCTCAGTTGTTTTCTTTGGTCATAGAGCCCTTTTATTCTTACAATGGTTTCTTTGATTGAACTATCTTCTATTCAAAGTAATCTCAAGAATAATATGACTTCAAATATGTTTTCATACAAAACTTGCACATACTCAAAGAAACAAAATAATGGAACAAGCAACATAAATATAATACTTACCTTTGAATATTGCATTTGAAACTTGAAGACTAAATATAAAGCTTTTTTAGTTGCAATATTTTGCATTGAGTTGGCAAAAAAATTGTCTAGTCTTTTCCTAATGAAGATGTCTTGTCATAGTAAACTTAAAAACAAATTAGAAATTTAATGAGGGATGAAAGAAGAATAAATAAAGGCATGATCTTAGATTCCCATAGCTCCAAATGAATCACATCTATCCACTTGTGGATTGTTACATAAAGTTTTGTAAGGTACCAGATGATGTTATGCAGAATATAAATACAATTGTTATAAAAATTGTTAGTAGAAAGAGTAGAAATAAAAATCATAATGACACAATTGATTCTAGGAATGATACCTTTGTTATCTCCTTGTTATAGTGTCATTTTCCACTATACATGCATATGATGACTCATTGGCCTATGTTACATCCCTTTCCCTACTTGCATGACTTAAATCCCTTTTTTTCTATTCAAAAAATTATTTAAAAACCCCATTTATCAAAGTGTACACAACTTTCCTTAAATCAACTCATGTATGTACGCGGGTTCCCTGTTAGAAACCTGCGTACATGATAAAATTGGATCAAAAAATATAATCCCGATATTTTGGGAGGATTTTACAATTTTTTTCTTTTCCCTAACCTCCTAAATCCCATACATAACGACTCCAACCATCAAAATTGAGTATAAAAGAGAGCCTTAAGTTGGAGGAAAAACATAGCCAAGAAATGCATCCTTATGTTGGCATATTGAAGATTGTTCTGCAAGTTCCCTATTTCCCTAGTGTCTAAGATTGTCCCCTCTGGATACAAACCCTCATTTCCATAATTTGTCTTCTTCTTATCTTCTCAGGAAAGACACATTTGTCTTCCTTGGACCTTCCACAGTGCAGAGTGTTGGAGTCTCTCCTATACATTTTCAGCCTTGGGTGGAGGAACTTGGAGCCTAGTTCTGGGATAATTTTGCAATGGTTATAGGTTGTAACCAACCCCTTTTGCTGTTATCAATAAAAGAACTCTCATTCTCATCCAATTTTTTGTGTTAATTAATGATTCAGATGATATTATGTGTATGCTATTTTGAATCTAACATTGAATTTGAATTGATTACATTAAGTTAGTTAATGTATAAATACTTTCTTGCAGTCGCATACTTATTTGTCTGCAGGACTTTTAGAGGGTTGTTGTGAAGGAATTCTATAACGAAAGACATCAAGTGGGATCTACTTCAAACGTACGATTCTAGGTGCATTCTTCTTCCTTTTTTTTAAAGTTAGTTATTCCTAATTGATTGTTTAATTAGAGTTTTGAGATAAGTTTCCTTGAATTCTAATTTGTTGTGGTTCTTACCCAAAAACCATAGGGAGTAAAATCCTGTAATAGGATTGGCGACCATACTGGGGAATCATCCCTTTTGGGTCGTTAAGGGTGATTTCATTTTGCATTTCTGTTGAAATTTTTTTCTGTGTTTTAAGCTTGTTTTCAATACTCTATAAGTCTTTACAATCTTACTGGAGTCTTCCAGTTCGATTTCTCTCTTGTTGAGGGGATTTTTAAGGGTGTACGCGGGTTTCCTTCATAGAATTCACGTACATACACAACTTGTGTACTACACAGTTGCGCACATGTTCTGAAGAAGGGCTTTTACACTTCTCAGCCTGTTGAAGTTAGAGTGGTTGTGCTTTGAGATCTTTATGGGTCTTTTGTGAATCTATAGAAATGCTGTTTGGTTCTAGAATTTTGTTTCTTTGTTTCCAATATTGCAATAAAAACTTAAAGATTTTGTTCAAATTTTTTATTTTCTCAAACACTACTACCATATGTACAGAAAAACCGAAGCCATACTCTGATAATACAGATATATCCGTACTGTCGGATTTTATTTGCAATTTTTTTTTTTAATTTCTCGACATTCATTAGATAGCCAATGAACGTGACTTAACCATAGGATATTTGATGTGTATTTACAGTTTTTCGGATATTTGACGCTCTGAGACATCATCTAATATCAGACGGTTGACCAAGTCAAATGTCCACATTGTTAACTTTGACGAAGTCAATATTTTGTGATCATTAAGCAACGTCTCTCTGGTCATCAGTTGTCGAGAGTCTGATGAAAAAGGGATATATAATTAAAAAAAAATTAAACATTAGAGACATTCGACATTGTTGCTACACTAGCGATGGTTTTCAAATTAAGTTATATATAGGGGATATTTTTGGTTAGAATAGAATTTTTTTTTATTCTGTTAATTGAATTACAAATAGTTAAACTACTATTATCGGACTAATCGGTAAGTGTGGACACAAATAGAACTCCCTAGTTTCACCACACAACTAGAACAAAACAATACAAGATATAAAACTTTCCCTAAGTTTCAATTATGAAGCATACTAGCTAACAAGAGATAAATGACATACCTTTTAAATGTCATTTGTCCTCGCTAGTGTCATCCTCACTCTGTTCCAAGGCTTATGGGGTGTTGAACATGTAAAAAAAACACAAGCCAACTAAGTGAATGAAACAATGTATACTCAACAAAACCTATGTATGTGATCAAGGAGTCATACAATAAAATAAGACCGTTTTATGGGAAAGAAATATATGACTGTATTAAAGATATGAAAAGTAGAATAAAACCAATGCCTTGATGTTGTAAGGTCCCTTCCAAAAGTTCCTTTCTTCCCACACACTTCTTCTCCAAGGATTCTGAGACTGTAAGTTTGAGGTACTAATAATCTATCTTGACAACATAAATCAGAAGTCTATTAAAACTCATCAAGCTACAAGCTAACTTCAAAAAACCAATCAAGCTCAGAACAAAATATAGGCAAGTAAATTTCCCCATGAGAACTCCTCTCCTTTTATAGGATGAAAAGGAAAGGATGAGGAGGTTAGGATGATCCCAATAGATCAGGGATGTGACTCATATCCAAACCGATTGGATGCCAACTCACCCTCGAAGCTTCTCTTCTAGAAGAATTGAGAAGATGTTATTTTTTCTTAATACGAAAATCATCGCACCCGTAATACTGAGCAAACTGTGGCGACATGGCACACCACTGTGGTGCAACCTACGAAGATCCTAGACCGTCACACCCTTAACACTAAGCAAGGTGTGACGATCCCTTTTTCTAAGTTTTTTGACAAAGGAAAAGTATAATTCCATCTCTCTGGGAAAATGTATCTTCATTCTTCATCAGGGATTCATTCCATTGATCCTTCTCAAGACAAAGGTTTGGTTTACATAATCAATGATCATAGGGGTGACAAAAATAATGTGTAATAGAGAGACCCCCAAAATATGAAGTTACAATAGAGTGATAGTTGAAATACTTTATCGAGTGTGTGTAGGGAACAAGGAACATGTCGGTCGTAAACCTACCAACAAACAAGGAAACAAAACAATAATATATCATCACTGAAGTAGGAATTCCCATACTCAGAATACAAGTGAATCAAAGCAAGGTGTCTTCATGCAAAGATCCATGTCAAGTAAGACAGGTCATGGCCACCGAACATACACCATGTATCCATGCCAATATGACTCGAATTTGAACATAGCCACAAAAATACAGTGTGGATCTATGTGTTAAAGACTCAAATTTGAACATAACCACAAGACATACACTATGGATCTATGCAACAATACATTTTGAATATACTCCAATGCAACCTGAATATGCAACTAAGGACATGACCAAATTGACTACATGATCAATCAGACCGACCGATGAAGGGACCGGATTGATTAGTCCATCAACTACAGGTGGGTTGTGAGTAAGGCTGCGGTAAGCAACCGGAAGTTGAGGATGGGAAACAATCATGTATTTCAATAATTTCAAGGCTTCTTCCATATGAGGGAAAAGGTGAGTTTGATGACTCCCTTTGCATAACATACACGGGAACTTGACTCTACTTTTCTTCCTCCCAACGGTATCCTGCCTAGTTGACAGGAGGTCACCAACATGTTGTTCAGAGGCCGATGACATGGGTTGGAAGGGGTGTGTAGACCATGCTTCTATAACCTTGGATAGACCAGGGAAATCCTTAAGAAAATGGCTACCCTTACAAAGCCTACAAGGGTACTTGGGATTACGTGTTTTGGTTTTCTTGGCATCATCAACACTCCCAACACGATTATCAGTAACTGGTTGTTTTCCAACATGTCTGGTAGTGGTTGGAAGTTTGGACCCTTGCTTATTTTTCTTCTTCTTAATCATCCTTTTATTCTTCTTCCTATCCACTAGGCTACTAGCTTCAGAGCTTTCACTCGACGAATAAGATGAAACAGAAGAAGACCTTTCAAATGGAGAAGGTGAAGGATATCTTACTGGTGAAGAAGAAAAAGGATCAACATGAGGTTGATGTTCTTGGGGCTAAGTGCTTACAACCGAAGCACTTGATGCATTCATGATTTCTTGAGTGGAAAACAACCATACCGATAATCCAATTGTGAGACCTAGAAGGCTCAAAGTAGCGATGTAAGGAGGGCCAATGTTTCCATAAGAAGGAAAAACAAAAGGTTCCCTTGGAGAAGGGGTTGCTCCATTGGTAGTTCCGGGAACTGACACCATAAATAAAGATCCAAATTAAGTCCTATAAGAAAAAAAAAACAACACACATTAAAAATCTAGTAAGCAAGCAAGCAAACAAAACCTTCTCATAATGAAGGCACTAGTTGGTGATGAAATCCAACATCGCAAGAACAATATAAGAAGGGGTTGCAATAGAGAAGGTGGAAAAGTTATGTTTATGAACTTTTTAATGGAGTTATGCCCTGGTGCAAGCTTCCACACATAATCATGGGTATCCACTTCGAGGAGCCTCAGTGAGTTTGGCCAATGTCGATTCCAGGTATCGTGAAGAGTTTCCCCTCCACAGTCACTTCCTGTAAAGACCCTAAAGAGATAGGATACTAAGGTTACCAATTATGAAAATGATGCCTGGGGAAACAGTCGACAGTCTGATCCATGTGCAAGGGCAAGGTATCTAAGCTCGAAATCGAATCGAGAAGGTCCCCACATGATTTTCTTCTCAACTGACCCCCAATAAGACGTGCAATCTCTACACTAAGACCAACAAAACAGGGTGAGTAACTCTATCGGCCCTAATGCAACCTTGTGATTGAACCTTGTGTTAGAAGGGCTTCCCAGGACAAAATGTATCAAGTGGATTTGAACTCTCCCTATCACAAGATACTATTGTGTGTTTGCAACTTTGGAAAGTTATATTTCACACCTATTCCAAATCCCTACACCCTAAGCTAATGTAGGTTTGATACTAGAAAATATAAAAATGTCTAATCAATTTTTATAAGCGCTTTATTTTAAGGTTGTTGTTACTCAAGAAGAAAATGGCGTGGACTAAATGATGTTCTGACTCACTCTAAACAATGCAAAGAAATGACAATGCAAATATTTCATTTCGATGAAAGCTATATTATGAGAAGGAGAAAATGTTTATCATTCCCAGATGCACAATGTCCCAAAATTTTATTAAACTCATCAATATCAAGAAATGAGGCAAAAGGAATATTCACCAATACATGATTCTTGGCCGTGAGGGGGAATGGTTTTTAAGAATTCAAGACCAAAAATGCGGAAAGCCATGCAATTTCGCTACTTCAAATGCAAAGATGACCCCAAACTAATGTAAAGAAAGAAATATAAAATTTATGTTTCAAGGATAGTTAAAAGTAGATTCAAAGAAAAAGCAACCCAAACTAAAATTTTTCTTTTAACAAGAACAATTCAATAAAAGAAGTGTTCTTTCACTAAATAATTCTAAAGAAAAACAATGCTTTGTAACTGAAAGACACCCAAAGCAAGAGATCTCAAATCTTTCAGAAGAAAACAAGATAAAGCAAAGAAAAGATGGCTAAAAGCAGATTCAAATATGTCAAGCAGACTGTAACCAGAACTAACAAATCACCCCAAACACTTATCATAGATCCGGGTAGGGAAAACCATCAAAAACTAAAATTTTTCACAAAATTGTCGTGAGCTACCAACCGACACAGTGGGACAATCCTAGGTTGTCACGGGCCAGAGAACAGTACAGTGCGACGACGTTACACTGTGTCTAAATGCAGGGTGCGTCGATCCTATATCGTTGCACTGTCCCTCAAAGTAGGGTGCAACAATCAAAGGAAAAATAGAAAAAATAAAAAGAAAGAAGGTTTTCCAATGAATTTAAATAGTCAAAGAGTTCATCTGGATCTCCCAGTGACTCAGAAAACAGAACCTAGTCAATCAAAGCAAGAAAAAAAGACAAAAAAGGGAAACAATCCGTTCTCCAGTGGAGTCACCAATTTTGTTACCGGAATAATCGGTAAGTGCGCACACAAACAGATCTACCTAGTTTCACCACGAAACTAGAACAAAACAAGAGAGGATATAAAACTTTCCCTAAGTTTCAATTATGAAGCATACCAACTAACAAGAGATAAATGGCATGCCTTTTAAATCTTGTTTTTCCTCACTAGTGTCATCCTCGCTCTGTTCCAAGGCTTATGAGATGCTGAACCTGTAAAAAGAACACAAGCCAACGAAGTGAAAGAAACAACGTATACTCAACAAAACTTATGTATGTGATCAAGGAGTCATACAATAAAATAAGACCAATTTTATGGGAAATAAATATATCACTGTATTAAAGATATGAAAAGGAAATACAACCAATGCCTTGATGTTGTAAGGTCCCTTCCAATAGTTCCTTGCTTCCCACACACTTCTTCTCCAAGGATTTCGAGACTGTAAGTTTGAGGTACTAACAATCTATCTTGACAACATCAATCATAAGTCTATTAAAACTCATCAAGCTCCAAGCTAACTTCAAAAACCCAATCAAGCTCACACCAAAAGCTAGCAAACTAGCTTTCCCCATGATAACTCATCTCCTTTTATAGGCTGAAAAGGATAGGGTGAGGAGGTTAGGATGATCCCAAGAGATCAAGGATGCGACTGAGATCCAAACCGATCGGAGGCCAACTTACCCTCGAAGGTTCTCTTCTGGAAGAATCGAGAAGATGTTGTTAGAAAAAAAATACCGCGGAGCAATAAAATAAAAACAAATGCATAAACAAAACACATAAGACACACAATACAAGAGAGACACAGATTTACGTGGTTCACCCAGTGTGGGCTACATCCACCAGAGAAATTGCCAGGTCCTTCCTTTATTATTATCCAGCAAATGAAGGGATACATCCTACAACAAAACCCGCTGTAACTTCCTCTTCTTTCTCTCACAGTCTCCTCTCTCATAATACAATATTCACCATCAACCATAGCTGCAATACATTTCCCTCATAAAACAGGGTTTCCTTCTAGGGCAAAAAACCCTAACATAATCTCTACCGTTAGATCTGCGACCTTATAATGAATGGTCGAGATTTACAATGAAATTACAATATACTTTTACAAGGCAATTTTTGCCTCGGGGGCTTTGCCCCCGAACCCCCATCGGGGGACACTACCACCGAACCCCGCAGAGGGGGTACCCCCCTTCTACACTCCCCCGCGTGGAAGAGTGTACATACTTCTGGGGTGTAAAAACTTCATGGGGTATAAACACGGCTGAAAGAAAGGACCTATGAATCAGGAAGATAATCAGGCTCCACAACCAACAATCTTCCACTTGGAGACTGATCTCAACAACTCCACCGCTGTTGTATATGC
>JASDQU010323864.1:1459-12973 GCA_032191745.1 Picea mariana
GGAAAAAGAGGAGGATAAAAGGAGAATCATACTAAGTTTTGCTCTTTGATTTTATGTTGAGATAGTTCAGTTTTCATTGATTCCTTAATTGTATCATAAGCCTAATTTTTTTTTATGATAGCAGGGTCTTATTGTAGACAACAAGATTCTGGGTTGAATTACATCATTCAGACACATTTTTTTCATAGATGTTGATCTATCTTTGATAGTCTATGTAGACTTGTCTGTTTGTGAATTAGTTTTCATGACTGACAAAGGCTATTGTACAGAGTCGAGTAGGCAACAATCTGTGGCAAGCTGATCCAACTTTTAGAGTTCAGTTTTTTGGTTTTCTGTCAGACGTGATGTAACACCCTAGGTTTTGAACCCCCATTTTAAATAATGTATTATTACAATGCTTAGAGGCCAGAGTGCCCAAACAATTTTAAAAGGTCAATCTGCCCAAGACATGTAATGTTTCTTATTATTATTAATATTAAACACATCGCTGGCTGCTAGACAGAAAAGGACTGGAGTTATAGAGGGCTATGATTCCACAAGAGAGGGGGCTTGAGGGGATAAATGTTTATTCCTATGTTAATTACCTTTCTTCCTAAGGGAAGGGGATCGGTTATGTGAGCTTCTTGGGGAAGGCCAGGGGGTTCTTGAATTCCCCAAAAAAATACTAAAACCCATCCCTTGCTGAATTGTAGGGTTGGTCATTGTCTCGTCCACTCCGTCACCTCTACGTTATCCCGTTCCTTCCCTCACACACTCCCATGCATGCACTCCTATGAACCTCCTGACCCATCCATTGATTCCATCCTCACCCATATCCTAGCTTGGCAAAGAAAAATGAACTGTTGAATATTAGCCACGAGATAGTTGGTTGTTGTGGTTGTTGGTGTGATCTAGCCATGACCAGAGGCCTACATGTCTGAGATGAGTTGGCCTATGCCATATTTTTCTCAYAACTGTGAGTCCTGAGAGTTCCARCATTGAGATTTTAGACCAGTTGTGYTGGAGGCTCGAAAATAATAAAGGAGAGGGACTGCTTGAGGGACTGTGTGGWARAGAAGGGTGGAATTCCATTCTCTTGGGTGGTAYAGGCTGGGTAGAAGAGAATTGGGTACTTGGATTGTTGTGGGTGTTGGGAAACYTGTGAGAGYTTGAGAGATGACTAGTTTGGGAACCCAAGYACACTTTGGAACCATCCTTGTGGATTCATAGCCATGGCTCGGGGGTGACACTGTTGTTGAGAATTGGAGCAGTGGTGTCTACGGTTGGGTGGAACATCCTTGGTATGCAGCCAATTGGTTTCATCTTTCATAAAGATAAGTGCTCTCTATTATGGTATCTTTTACATGTATATGATGTATATGATTGTTTTTCTACTGCATATTTAATTATCGTTTAGTTGAATATTTAGACTATGCATGCTTGCTAATTACTATTCTACATGTCATTAAATTATTTTATTTTATGCATCCTTAAATAATGATAAAGGTATCTGTAAGAGAAAGAAGTCCAAGGGTGGGTTTGCAGGTAGCATAGCCCGACCTGTGGCTGGCTGGGTATGTTACAGATTGGTATCAGAGCTTCTGGTTGAAACACCGGGCCAGTATGGCCCAGGTCTATTTGTCAGAGTATCGTGGTCGAGATCGAACTCTGATCGTGAAATTGAAAAGCTTAGGAGGAATGGCATTGCAGAAGCTACGCATGAGAGGAAATGTCATAGATCCTCTGTAAGGGCTCGAAGAATTGTGACTGTTCCTATTGAATTTGGGAGTGATCGCCACTATAGGATCAGGAGAGATATAGGATCGTTGGATCGGAGGACAAGTGAACAAGGGTCTTCTGATGAAAAGCAAGCAAGGTTAAGGTCGTGACCATCAGATCCCATTGGAGAGAGAGATCAACAACCAACATGCATTGTAGGGAACCGAGTTGCATGGGCATTAATTTCCCAAGTCGGTTCCGTAATCCAAACCACGGTTTCCCTGAGGCGTTACATGTCAGCGTCAGGAGAATTACAGGGAAAAAAGTGGGTTAATCCAAACCGTCGATGCGTGCCCCCACAATTTGAAAGGCATGCAGTGATGTGACATGTTGGTACTTGAGTGACGAACCTCTTAAGAATAGAAGTAGTCGGGGACTGTCGATTTGTAGGAGGACACGCGCCAATCGATCGTGTGCTCTGGGTAAAAGCACTCCAGGAAAAGGCGAGCAATAGAAGTTGAGAATTGACATTTCTGGACCCCAAAGATCCAAAGTGAATCTCATTCATCCAATCCAGGAGGACACACAGCAAAAATCTGTGCACTTCCAGGGAAAGCGAAGGTTGAGAGTTGAGTTCTCCGAAGTATGAATACCCAGAAGGATATCGGTCGTTGATCTATCGTGAGCCATGCGTCACCAGATCCAATGCTTCGGATAAAAGCCAGTGGGGCTATAAAAGTTTTGAAAACTGAGATTTCCGAAACCTGAAAACCCAAAAGGATCTCAGCCATTGATCTGTCGTGAGCCACGCATCACCAGATCCAGGGCTTCAGACAAAATCTTGTGGGGCCAGATAAGTTTTATAGTTTGATATTTCCAAAGTCCAAACTCCCAAAGAAATTGTAGTCCTCAATCCATGGGGTGGCACACGTCACCAGATTGTGAGCTTTAGACAAAATTTTTTTCAAAAAAAGGTTGAGGTTTGAGATCTCCGAAGTCTGAAGCCCTGAAGTAAAACATAGTTGTCAGATTGAGGAGGAAACGGGGAGCAGATCCATGAACTCTGGGTAAAGACCTGAAGTGAATTTTAGTAATCCGATCTAGGAGGACACATGGCGACAATTTTCCCAGTTCAGGAATTTGGAGTTCAAGAGAATTGGAAGTGAACTAGCATGGAAACTCCCAAAGTCCCGAAGCCCGAAGAGTTGAAGTGATGAGGCATGATGACGTCACCCATAGGTGATGTGGACCCTGGAATCTCTAAAGTGACATGGTTTGAAGACGTCACCTGGGATGACGTGGACACATGGAATGTTTTCCACATGTCAGTAAGTTTTGAGCATTTGAAGTATTGAAAAGTCAATTAGAACATGACACCTGTCACTTGGCTGATTGACCCACGTGTCTACTTCCAGTATTTCACCACATGGCGACAGATCATGCAGTCCAGAGACTGGGCACGCTAGAGGGGAAATATGTGACATGTTGTGTTGGGTCAAAAAATCTCAAAGGCCCAAAGGCCAGAGTACTTATCATCCATTGATCCTAGAAGACACACAATAGTAGATCTCGTAACGGTTCAAAGGATCAATGCTATGGGAGAAAGTGAAGGCATAGAGTTGAAACTTTCGAAGCCCAAAGAGATGAAGTGATTCATAGTCATTTATCTATGAGAGACATGCATCGACGGATCGTCGAATTCAGGTGAAAGCACTCCGAGAGAAAGTGCCAAAGGAAAGTTTGAAACTTTCGAAGCCTGAAGAGCCAAAGCGATTCACAGCCACTGATCTATGGGAGGACACCCATCGAAAAATCATGAACTCCAGGTAAAAGCGTTCCTAGAGGAGGCAAGTGAGGAAAGTTGAGACTCTCGAAGCGTGGACTCTCGAAGTGGATCTTGATTGTTGATCATTAAAGAGATCGAGGACCGTTGATCCAGTCCTTGCCGAAAGTCCCGAACTCCCAAAGCTCTGGAGAATCACTTTTTCAGCTAAGCGCAGGGTCATGGCTATGGTCATATGCAGATTGAGAGCTGAGGGAAGGAGAGATAAGGGCCAAATTGGTTTTCTTTGAGACATAAAAATGCTAAGGAAGGATTTAGCCGTGGTTTCTAGTTGTTTTCACCTAGGAAGGTGGTTTGAAGGAAGTGCCTGTGCAGGATGAAATTCTGTGTCAGCCCAGGGATAAAAGGACACTGTTACTTTCAGAGAATGGGGATCTGATCTCCATGAAAAAAAAAAATAGGTCAGAGAATGGGAATATGATCTCCATGAACAAAAACAATAAAGAGACCTGTAGCATGGTTTGGTAATTTTTATCTATCATAGGCATAATTCTAAGAAAATGGTCGTTTTCACATTTTGCAGAATTAAGAGGCTTAAGCACATTATCTCATGATGTGTATTGAGGAAATGGAAGAAGATGAGATAGTCATGATAAGGAGGCTAAAGGCTAGAATAACAAGGTTGGTAATTCAGAGACAGAGTCCAACGAACGCAAGGAAAAAGGAGAGAATGAAATGTTGATAGAAATGGTAAGAAAGATGAATATGGAAGTGCAGAGCTACAAAGCAGACAACGAGAGATTGATGAGAGAGAAAATTCATATAAATTCTTGAGTGTTGTAGATTTTCAATCAGTTGCAGAGGAAAACGAAGAAGGGATAATACTCAAGACAAGAGGAAGAAGGCAGGTTTCATGAAAGAAGAAATGATCGTGGAAGAGTTGGTTATTCCAGAAGTGTTAACAGAGCTCATGGACACCACTCACCTCCTTACTAAGAAAGAAATCCTTATGCATCGGATGATCCCGTAAGCAGTCTAGAGGTGTCCCCTGTTAGACAATAGAGAAGGAAAAAAGAGGTAGATTGTTTGCAAGGAGAGATGAGGAAGCTCATGCCACCTTCCTTCTATGGTGAAAGAGAAAGGGAAGATGATTATGAAGAATGGTTTCTTGGGCTCAGGAGATACTTTCAGTTGCATAAATATTCGTCAAACCTAGAAGCGAGGATTGCCACCTACCATTTACATGGGAAAGCTGCAGTATGGTGGGACCAACTGAAGAAAGTGGAACATGTTAATGAAAGTGGGATCATTTGGAAACAATTCCAGAAGTACTTCCAGAAGGAGTACCTCTCAGATAATTTTTATGAAGCATGACTATGGTAGAGTACGAGAAGAAGTTCTTGGGATTGTTAAAGTATGTCAAGTTCATTGGTGATGAGAAAGTGAAAATACAGATATTTATAAGTGGATTTCCATCCTTTTATAAGGAAAAGATCAAGTATGATGAACCCAAGACCTTGATTGAATCCATCAGGAAGGATAAATACCTATATGAGCAAGGAAAAGGAAGAGAATCCCTGCAGAAATCTTGGAAGGAAAAGAAGAATGTGAAGTCCGATCAGAGGAGGAAAGGATTCAAAACTCCCTTCAATAGGAAGGAGCCTAATAGAAATCATCAAGATAAGTATGTTAAGGGGGATTTCAAGAAATAATATTCCTTGGGAAAAAGGGGAAGACCACCAATCCAATGTTGGGGATGCAAAGAATATCACCTGTACAAGGATTTCCCACACAGAAAAGACAGAGTGAAGATTGTGCACAACATCTAAGAGGCTACAACAATTGAAGACATGGGAAGAATCTATGTAGCTTTAAATGATCGACATGAAGAGTGCCAGTCCAATATGATTGAGGTGGAAGGTAAGATCATAAATCATCCTGTTTCTATTTTGATTGATTCAGGAGCAAGTCATTATTACATTGATCCTAAGATAGTGGATAGATTACATTTGGAGAAAAGTAAACTTGGAAAAAAAAGATTGGTTCAGTTAGCCACTAGAACCAAAAGGAGAATCCATGATATGGTTAGAAGTTGTTCCATAAGTATTAATGGCGTGAATACTAGTATTGATCTAAATATCATACCATTGGGGTCTTATGATGTTCTGATTGGGATGGATTGATTGGAAAAGCATCATGTTGTCCTAGATTGTCATAACAAGACATTTACATGTCTAGATGGAAATGGAAAGAAGAGCATTGTGAAAGGAGTTCCAATACCCATCTCTATAAGCGAGACTTCAGCCTTACAACTAAAACGATGTTTTAGGAAAATATGTCAACTGTATGCAGCTCATGTGGAAGAGACAAATAATACAAAGGGGACAAGCCTTGAAGATTTCTTGGTAATGGAGGAATTTGAGGATGTATTCCAAGAAATACCTGGATTGCCACCAAGAAGGGAGATAGATTTCTCAATTGATTTAGTGTCAGGGGCTACCCTGATGTCAAAAACACCTTACAGAATGAGCACACAAGAGTTAAAATAATTACAAATGTAGTTGGAGGAATTGTTGAAGAAAGGGTACATACGTCCAAGTGTTTCACCTTGGGGAACACCAGTACTCTTTTTCAAAAATAAGGATGGAACCTTGAGGCTGTGTACTGACTTTCGATAGCTAAACACGTACAATATAAAGAACAAGTATCTGCTACCCTGATGACCTCTTTGTTCAGCTAAGAGGACCAAAGATATTTTCAAAGATTGACCTAGGAGCAGGATACCATCAGGTAAGAATCAAGGAAGAAGACATTCATAAGACAACCTTTAGGACCAGTTATGGGCATTATGAATTTGCAGTGGTGCCATTTGGATTGACCAATGAACCAGTTGTCTTCATGTGCTTAATGAATGGCATATTCAGAAATTATTTGGACAAGTTTGTCATAGTATTCATGGATGACATACTTATCTATTCTAAGTCTGAAGAGGAGCATGAACATCACTTAAGACTAGTATTGAAATTACTAAGAGAACATCAGTTGTATGCCAAGTTGAGTAAGTGTTCATTTTACCAAAAGAAGATCCATTACTCGAGACACATTATTTCAGAGCAGGGCATAGTAGTGGATCCAGAGAAGATCGAAGCCATTAGAGGATGGCCAACACCCAGAAATGTGTCAGGCATCAGATATTTTATGGGATTAGTTGGCTACTACAATAGGTTCATAGTAGGATTCTCTAAGATTTATCATCCTATCACTTCTTTGCAAAGGAAGGGAACTAAATTTGAATGGACACTCAAGTGTGAAAATAAGTTTAATCTATTGAAGGAATTGATTACTAGTGCACCTGTGTTAAAGATTGCTGACCCAAATGAATGTTTTATGGTATGTACAGACGCATGTAAGGAAGGAATTGGGGGAGTCCTCACGCAAAATGGACATGTCATTAGATATGAGTCCAGAAAGCTTAAGGAACATGAGAGGAACTATGCCACCCATGAATTGGAACTTGCTGCCATTGTTCACACCTTGAGGATGTGGAGGCATTATATCATGGGGAAGAAATTAGAATTAAGGATAGACCACATTGTCCTGAAGTATATTTTTGAACAACGGACCTTGAATTCCATGAAAACAACATGGCTGGAATTTCTAAGTGAGTATGAATTTGATATCAAGCATATCAAGGGGAAGGGGAATAAAGTTGTCGATGCACTTAGTAGGAGAGTGCATCTCATGCATGCTACTGTTGTTAGTATGCATCAGTCAGACTTGAAGAGTATAATTTTAGATGGTCTTGTTACAGATCAGTATTACCTACAGGTAAAGGAAAAATTACAGCAGGGAGATGTACAATAGAAAATAAAGGAGTATGAGATAAAGGAAGACAGATTACTCATGCATAAAAATAGAATCTATGTTCCTAGTTCTGGAGAGCTAAGGAATTTGGTACTAAAGGAAATGCATGATGTTCCTTATGCTGGACATCTAGGTTACTAGAAAATAATTACAGCAGTAAGAAGCCAGTTCTTTTTGTCGAGAATGAAGAAGGATTTTGTTGATTACATCGCTCGATGTATGGAATGTCAGAAGGTGAAGGCTGAGCATAGGCAACCAACGGGTTTTCTGAAGCCATTTCCAATTCCAAAGAAGAAATGGGAAGTGATCACCATGTATTTCATCACAGGATTACCCAAAAAGAATAAGCAACATGATTCAATCATGGTGGTGGTTGACAAATTAACAAAGGTTGCTCATTTTGTGCCTATGAAGACAACACATACGACAACTAATATTGTAGAAATTTTCATGAAGGAAATTGCTAGGTTGCATGAGATACCTAGGACAATTGTCTCAGATAGAGATACAAATTTTACCTCCAATTTATGGAGGGGATTTTTTAAAGGATTTGGCACAAATATAAAATTTAGCACGGCATATCATCCCAGACCGATGGGAAAATAGATAAATTCAATCGAATAATTGAAGACATGCTAAGAATGTATGTGATGGATAAGCCATCTAAGTGGGAGGATTACTTATACTTGGTTGAGTTTTCATATAATAATGGGTATCAATCTTCAATGAGATTGAGCCCATTTGAAGCCTTGTATGGTAGGAAATGCAATACTCCAGTAAGCTGGGACAACCCAATAGATAGAGTGGTAATTGGGTTGGAGTTTCTCAAGGACATGGAAGACCAGGTGGTTAATATCAAGAAGAATTTAAATGCATCTCAGGATAGACAGAAAGTTTATGTAGACAAGAACAAGACAACTAAAGAATTTAAAGTAGGGGAGCATGTACTTTCGAAAGTAATTAATCCCAAGAAAATCTCTTTGAAGTTGGGTAGTTGTACAAAGATGGAAGCCAGATTCTCTGTTTCGTTTGAAATATTGGACATAATAAGGCCAGTTGTGATACATGAGCATTGCCTTCAAAGTCAAAATCACACGCGTGGAGGCAAATGAATGACATCTCAGCATGACAGAGTTTCAAGTCAAATGTTTATCTCAAAATTAAATCGATTGTTGAGATATTTTGAAAGAAACATTTTATTAATGTAACATGTTTGTAGAGTCTTACGAACTATAAGGGATTGAAAATATGGAGTGTTGACACTATCTGGAAATACCTGATAGTTATTTTAATAGGAAAAAGTAGGTAACAACTTTGAGTTTGATAGGATAGATTTCAGAAAGGATGAGAGAGCTCATGGAGAATTCTTTAGATAGCTTTCATTGTTGTACTGTACCAGATAGAGATAAAAGATAGACAAAATAGAGATCAGAGAGAGATGAGTAGAACAGAGTAGAGTAGAAGAAACAATATGTAATTTGTTTTCATGAATAAATAGAACAGACATAATTGTCCCAAATCCTTAGACTGTGTTCATTTCAGGTGTGATTGAATGAATGTTATATTCTGTGTGTATGGTTTGGTTCATTTCGTTCATGTACGATTGTTCAAGAGATTGACTGTATGATTTCGTGATGAAACTAGATGAGTTTCATTTTTTTATCTTCTAACACTTGTATGCAAGGTATGCATCTCAAATGCAAGGAGTGTGTCGGTTGAGTTCAGAGTCACTTAGAGAAGTTCAGAGAGAACAAGGGAAATTTAGACTAAGTGCAAGGTGTTCACAACGTCAAGAAGTGAACAAGCTTCGAAGAACCAGTGTAGAGGAATGCCAGGTGGGCGGGCATAATTTATTTTCAAGAAATTCTTTGAACTAAGTTATTCGAAATCCTGAGAATGCAAGGTGTGCATGGGAGGTCAAAATCATTTTGAGGACAAAATCTTGTTATTTTATGAAAAAGGTATAAATCTCTTCCTTTTTCTCACATTTCATGATGTCATCTTGATTGACTTTTCGATTATTTAGGAGAAAATAGGATAGAAAATGAATAATATACTCTTTAGTGTTATTGTTGAGATTAGATTACATAGATCCTAAAATACGATTGGAATTGTTTGGTTTTATTACAGGGTTTGTTAAATATTGTCAAACCCAAGATTGCAAAGGAAATCTTGAAGATGCACAAGTTATTGGAGGGTGAGGACTTTATGGTGCAAGACAGTTTTGAAGATGATTGAGTTTCTTATATTGTAACTTTATAATAGTAAAGAAATCCTGAGGATCTCTCGATCCTCAGGATAGATTAATTTACCCAGATTATTGTAATATATGAGGGGTAAATAGATCCTAAAAAGATATAGAAGAATTGCACCCAAGAACTTAGAACTTAGAATTGCTCTGCGTTAGCATTTTTTGTAAATGTTATACCAGCTATGAAATCAATAAAATATTTGAGTGGTTTTACCATTTCTACATACTGAGTTTTGAATAGCAGTGCTTCTAAGGACCAAGGGCCCATTCTGAAGGAGCTACTGTTCGACCTATAATTGTATCAGTTCAATTTTTGTTTTGTGATTCGATTCCCTTTTACAGTAGCTAAATGAATGCATAAGTGTGTTGATGATTTTATGTCATTTGCAAGAGATAGATATTTCCTTAAGCATTATATGATTGTTGTTCCAATTTCTATTACTGAGATTTGATGTGTGACAGTTCCTCATAAGTTCATATGCATTGTTCCTTTTACTTAGATTCACAATTGTTGTTCCTTTCAATTAGTTTACATTTGTTGTTCCTTTCAATTAGTTTACATTTTCTGTTCCTTTCAATTAGTTTACATGTGTCATTCCTTTCCGTTAAGATATAGTTTCTATTCCTTTCAATAGAAATATAATTGTTGTCTCCTTCGATTAGATTACAATCATTGTTTCTTTCCATAGATAAAGTAATTCGCCATTTTCCTTTCCAATAATTTGATTCATAATAATAGTCAATTCTGCAAGTCTTTATTTAGATTCAATTACTTCTTTTAGTTAAAATGAATTCAATAGATTAATTAGTTCCTTTCCATTGCACATCATTAGATTTCAAATCCTAGAATCTTTAATGAATGTTTGAGGAACTTGATTGTTGTTAAACTCAGATTTGCTTCAACTACACAATTTTAGCCTCTACGAGCTATCTGCATAGACTTTGCTGATATTCTTGAGATAAAAGATGAATCCTCGGGTTGATAAATTAATGTTAAACTAAGGTTGTTTTTAGACATCTTTAGACCCCAACATTTTGGTGCCATTGCTGGGGAGAATGTCAAAGGTAGCATAGATTGTGCCTCTGGAGGACGAGGTATTGAAGATGGAAGGTAAGAACCTATGCAGGAAATAAGTAAGATGCTTATGCCAGTTCCTACCTCTAGCTGATGCATTAAGAGGTTGCATAGGTGTTTTTCTTTCTTGATTTTCTTTTTTTGTGTGAAGTGTGTATGACTAAGAAGAAAGATCTTGAAAATCCAAAACCCCCACCAAAAATTACCAAAACCCAGGGCTTGGTGCTCCCTGGGAGAAGCAATTTCATAGACGATATCATCCGAAAGGTAGAATCTCAAGCTTCGTTTGGACCTAGAAAATAATCTACCCGAATCCCTCAGGTGGCAGTTTCACCAACTGCAGCCCATGCTGAGATTCATAGAAAAAATATAGGGACTTAGAAAATCTTTCAAAGCATAGATCTTCCACCCCTCAACCCTTTAGAAGAGGGAAACTCTTGTAATCTGGAGGAAGGAGAAGGAGAAACCAGTGGGATAGCTAAGACAGACCCACCACCTGATCCTGAATCTCATGTGAAAGAAGAAGGCATACACAAAATCCCAGATAGAGGGAGTGCAATCAAATCCTCTAGAGGATCAAATAACCAACCAATTTGAATAAAATATCTAGATCAAGAAATCCCTAAAGATTTCTACTATATTTTTGATCAAATGGCACAACCAAATCCACAACGTCCCCAAACTTCCACATTGGAATATCAGATAGTTGATCTAATTGCCAATGCCCCCATGAAGGAAATTCCCCTACAAAACCTGCCAACCTTTCATGGATTAATCTCAGAAGACCTAGACACATTCTTATTTGAATTTGATGTCCTATGTAGAGGGTATGATTACACCTCT
>JASDQU010323865.1:0-13075 GCA_032191745.1 Picea mariana
AATAATTTTTTTATTATTTTACGATAATTTAAAATTTATTAATTAAAAAGGGAAAAGGGTTAATTTCTACACCTGCCAATTTGAGTTCTAAATGAAAAGGGGAAAGAGGGAAATCTAAAATATTTAGGAAACTAAGAAAAGAGGGAAACATAAAAAGAAAAGGGAAACACAAGGGAAAAAGCAGAAAGTCAAACTTAGTAAGGAATCTAGTATTTAAGAGATTTTTAATTTTAAACTTAACTAGCAAATTAATAATGGGGAAAGTCATTAAAACCTGTAAGGGATTTTGGAGACACCTAGGAGTGATTCTAGGAGTGACTCTAGGTGTGATTCTAGGAGTGATTCTAGGAGTGACTCTAGGTGCGATTCTAGGAGTGACTCTAGGTGGGTGAGGGAAATAGGGGTAATTAATTAATTAAAGAAATTAATTTATGGAGGAATGAAGGGGATGGGTGACACTTGTACAGGGAGGATTTTAGGATTTAATTTATTAAACATTAAATTAAATGGAATTTTGGGAAGGTAAAGGACTTGGAAACTCTATATAATGGAGGGAGGAGAAGCATGAAGGATTTCTTCTGTTTGCATAACGTTACGCTACAAAAATCTATACTTGACTAACTTAGCTTGTGGGAGTTGGGATACCCAACTCGGTGAGGAGTGGTAGCTCGGCCTTGCGAGGTGAGCTAGGAGCTAGTTGAATCTCTGGATAGTGTGTGTGGCCCCTTTGCGGCTCGGGAGGATAAGGGGGAAGAAGAGTACCCCTAGCATTGGTTGGGAGGTATCGGTGAAGTCTCGCTATTCGGCAAGCGGGATTTGCACGGAGCACGTGGGATGTCACTCAGAGCGGGCGATCAAGCAATGATACGCTCTCTTCATATTTGTATGGTATATTGTTGTAGGATTTATGCTTGGATCTACATGTTTAATGGAGTAATTAAACTGATTGTCTAGATTGATGACTGGATTTATTCCATAGCCTAGCTCGATGATTGATTGACTCCCATGGACTTCATTTCCCCACATGTCTTGACCTCCTTATGGTGTTTGATTGTGACCATTGTGGTGTTTTTGCCTATCATCCCTAGCTCATCAGTCCTCGCAGTCAGCAAGGATCCTAATCTACGGTCATCTCTTTAGCGTTAATAAACCTATGGATCTCAACACCTTGCCTTTCTGTGTGAGGATGGTGAGCGAAGGACAAACCTATCAGCCATCTACCACCGTTGTTGTCCTTAGCTGATTCGATCCTTTCGGTTCTCTTACTGTTGTCTTCATTTTGTATTGGTATTATGATAATGGAAAAACGAATTGATTCATGTCTGCATTTTGTATTGGTATTCTGGCAATGGAAAAACGAATTGATTCATGTCTGTATTTTGCATTGGTATTCTGGCAATGGAAAAATGAATTGATTAATGTCTGCATTTTGTATGGGTATTTGGGCAATAGAAAAATGAATTGATTCATGTCTACATTTTGTATTGGTATCCCTAGCAAATGAAAACGTTTATCATTGTCTGTGTTTCTTGTTGTTACCATGATTTTAATCACCACGAATTTAATACTCAGATTTTATTACCACGACTGGACTGTCATGAATTTTTATTTCCATATTGTTGCGACGGTTATAACACCACAAACTGATACTCAGAATTTAGTCCCTCGATTTGACTGTCACGGACTTTTATTTCTGCACTGTTACCACGACTGTATCACCACGTTCTTTTTCTTTACACAGGTTTTTTTTTATTACTAGACTTGACCACCCACGAAATAGCTCCAGACCGTTTTCCTGAGTGGTTGCTAACACGCCAACGACTTGCTTAAAAATGTATGTTGATTGGATGTTGAATTCACCCACGTTTTTGGCTATTCAATTCATAAATTTACTTGCTGGAATGACCACGGTTTTGGGTAATTAAAAATCAACTATGTGCATGCTGAATTCACCCACGTTTTTAGCTATTCAATTCATAAATTTACTGGATGGAATGACCATGGTTTTGGTAATTAAAAATTGACTGTGTGCATGTTGAATTTGCCCACATTTTTAGCTATTCAATTCATAAATTTACTTGTTGGAATGAGCATGGTTTTGGGTAATTAAAAATTGACTGTGTGCATGTTGAATTCACCCACATTTTTGGCTATTCAATTCGTAAATTTACTTGTTGGAATGACCACGGATTGATAATTAAAAATTGACAGTGTTGTTGTTGAAATCACCCAACTTTTTTTTAGCCATTCAATTCATAATTGACTTGCAGTAATGACCATGATTCTGCCTTTAAACTGTGACTGTGTTTTCCCTTGAGTGATATACTGTGTTGATGTTGATTGGATACATTTTCCTTTAATTGTTGAGTTGTTGTCGACTGGGCACGATTGGCCACCATTGGTGCACTGCGTTTTTGTTGATTTTGCTACAGTGAGTTAAGTGGTCAACAAATTCATTCTTATTGTCTAGTTCCACAGTGAATTAAATGGTTAAACAGTTAGGTAAGTTGCCTTGTTATTGATAGATTTTTGGTTATGTAATTGTCATATTAAATGCCGGAACAATTGCTACAACAAGGTTAATGGTCGGCATTTTCCTTTTGTTGTTAATTGCCATGTTAATTGCAATGCTAAATGCTATATTATTTGCCTTATTAATTGCTAGAACAATTTCTATAGCATTGTCAATGGTCAGCAGATTCATTCTTATTGATTAAGTGCCACTGTGAGTTAAATGGTTAAAAGTTAGGTGAATCACCTTCTTATTGCGCTATCATTGTTATGTTAACAGTCATGTAAATTGCTAAATTAATTGTTATGCTAATCCTTATGTCAATTGCCTTGTTAACTGCTATATTAATTGTTATGTAACTGTTATGTTAATTTCCTTGTTGAATTCCTCCAACAATGTTAATAGTTAGTAGTCTCCTTCTCAGTGTTAATGGACGGCTAGTATTGTTAGTTTGGTCAATATAGTTAGACTACATGTTGAGGTTTAAATTGTTCATAAGGGATATAATGGTAGTGTTCTACTTTAAGTTGTTAATGTTGTTATTTAAGTTAATGGCTAGTCAGATGGAGATGTGGATTAATATAGAATTGTCCATTTAGGTGGTAACAATGATTAAAATTTGATTGGTGAGAAAAGACTAGATTGCCAATGTTAGACTTGCTTATAATTGAGGTTAGTTTGTATTTATAATTATAGTACTAGTAATGATTACTTAGACTTGCTAGATGGATTGTATTAACGTTAAATTAGCGGGTGCATTAATGACTATTGCAATTGACGTGCCCATTCAGAATGGAAACTCATGTTAAAATAGATTGTAATCATTGACTAGTTTAGACTGAGGGGTTGGTTGGGTGTGGACGATGTCATGTATTTTCTTGTGACATCCCTTGCCTTCATCCTCTCGCGTTTCGTCGACCTGTTCTTGGGTTACGGGCGTGGTTTCCTCTCTGTATTTAGTTTCTAGCACGTCGAATTTATCTAGAGTCCTTGGTCCAAGATAGGATGTGTTGCGCCAAGGTTATTGACGCATCTATCACCTGGGAATGGCATGATTCCTGATGAGTGGATCATGGCACACCTTGGGGGATAACGGCGAATGAGATCTTGGTCGAAGTAGGTGCCTTTGTGTAAGAGTTGTCAAGCGTGTGAGTTGCTTTTGGCGCAAGGGTCGAACACCTTCAGGCGTTAGGTCTGCGCACCTTGAGGTTCTAGTCTTTGTTCCTCTAAGTCGTGATGTTGGGAAGGGGATGTTGTCCCTTATCTTGTAGGCATGGTCATGTTGTGTCAGGTGGGTAATTGTCCTCCTTGTTATTCTGCGCATGTTTTTCCAGTTGCCTTTGTGCCTGTGTGTGGTGTCATAGTAACATGTTGCCTAGACTGTGTGCTTGCGTTCATCATCAGTGGTGTGGTTAAATTGTTTTCGTCATCACCTTCTATCCTCTTAACTCCTCTTAAAACCATGGGTGCGTTACATATGGTATCAGAGCGGGTTCAACCTGCGACTTGGGATCACTACGGCTTTTGTTGAGTGGGTATTTGATTATAATGTTGCTAATTTAGTTGATTTGTATTCATGTAGGTAATTATGGTTAGAGGACACATGGAGGAAAACAACAGGGTGCTAGGGAAGGAGGCGTGGTGCCTCCAGTGGCATCCATGCCTGAGGGTCTAACCCCCAGGGAGATGAACAGGTTGTTGGGCAGGAGCAAATAGCAGTTGGTGATGTGGTCAGAATGATGAGATCTTTTCAGTGCATGTCTGAGGCACTGATCAGCCGTTTGGACAGAGATGAGGCCAGAGCATTGGCACCCCCTGAGGGTCCACCACACGCTGTCGGTACTGGTAGCATTCACTGTGAATTTGAGAAGGTCAAATTTCCTGATTTCTTTGGTGCCCTAGACGGTGCAACTATCGAGGCATGGTTGGAGAATATGGTGATGTGCTTTGCAGTTCATGATTATACCTCCAACATGAAGGTATGCATGGAGGTATTTCAACTGAAGGGGAGCACTCTTCTATGGTGGAAGATGCTCCTACCACAGCTGAACATGGCCATCGAAGACATGTCATGGGAACTATTCGAGGAACGGTTCCGAGAGAGGTACCTATCAATGGAGTTCATTGAGTGTCATCTCAATGAGTTCAATGCCTTACAACAGGGCAGTCGTATGGTGCCCGAGTACGAGGCTCGTTTTATGGAGCTACCCCAGTATGCTCTGCATCTTAACACTGATAAACTTAAGGTCAACAAGTTTGTGTTTTGCCTTAACGGAAGCATACATGCAAAGGTTAGGATTTTGATGCCTCAAACCTTGCATGATGTCATCTAGAAGGCCCTCATAGCAGAGGAGGAGCTTATCAACGGGGTTCAGAGCAAGACTCCAGCGAAACCAACAGGGCAGGTTTCATCTAGTGCACAGTAGCATCAGACACCAGCCAGACATACACCAGGGTATCATGGCTTCCAGAGGGGATCCACTTTCACTACACCTCTATGGCCGACGCCTCAACAATAGACACCTTATCGGGGACCACAACATCAGCAACCGTGTCAACCTCAGCAACAACAGTTTAGGCCTTTTCAATAGAACAGACCAGGATTCCAAGCCGGTGGGTCGTCATCTTCTACTTCGGGGAGCAAGAATACTGGGCCGAAGAAGGGATGTTTGACGTGTGGGGAGCCACACTACCAGTGCGACTGCCTTGTGGAGAGGACTAGAGAATCTGGATTAGTCGGACCCACTACCATGGGAGATTTGGGCAAGTCCCATCAGATTCATGCAACGATGAATAACCGCCAGGAAGGGCATCATTCAACTGTGCTTGAGACGACAGGTACCATTGCTGACCAGACCCTTAGTATTTTGATAGATCCCGGTGCTACCGAGAGTTTCATTTCTAGTGCAGCACTAAAAAGGATTAAGGTAAAGGCAGTCGAACAGGATGAGTTTAGCTTCATAGAGATGGCTTCAGGAGCCAAACAGAAGGTTGGAGGAAAGGTTATGGGTTGTACCCTTAACTTGGTAGAGTTTGTCAGCAAGGCAACCTGTATGTCACAATCTTAGGATCTTATGATGTCGTGATTGGTATGGACTAGTTGGAATCGCATGAGGTGATACTCAACTGTAACACGAAACGGTTGATCTTGGTCGATGACGAGGGATAGAGACGTGTGATTGTAGGATGGAACTAGGGAGTTTCCCTGAGGTTCATCTCTTCCTTGCAGCTATGGAAGAGCATGCACAAGGGGTGCAAGCTTTATGCGATCCTTGCATTAAATAAGAAGGGAGTAGCAGAAGGTCTAAAACACCTTCCGGTGGTGAGAGAGTTTGCGGACGTATTTCCAGAGGAGTTACTTGGGATGTCCTCGGAGAGGGAATTGGAATTTACTATAGACCTAAAACCGGGAACTGAACCGATAGCTAGAACACCTTATTGGATGTCGACCTCAGAGTTACAGGAGTTGAGAATGCAACTGAAAGAATTGTTGGACCTGGGACTGATACATCCAAGTCTGTCACCATGGGGTGCACCTTTTATTTTCATATGAAATAAGGATGGGTCGTGGAGGCTCTGTATTGAATATCGTCAATTAAACAAGGCAATGATCAAGAATTAGTATCTGTTGCCTAGTATTGATGATCTGTTCGATCAAATGAATGGCACGATGATGTTCTCAAAGATCGACTTGCGATCAGGATACCACTAGTTATGGATTCAGTAAGATGATGTCCCTAAGACCACCTTTAAGACGAGGTTGGGACATTACGAGTTTACTGTTTTACCATTTGGACTGACCAACGCCCCAGGGGTATTTATGAGTTTGCTGAACAAGGTGTTCCGCGAGTACTTGGACAAGTTCATCCAAGTATTCATTGATGATATTTTGATTTACTCTCAGACGACGAAGGAGCATGACGATCACTTACGCTTGGTACTACAGTGTTTGTGAGAGCACAAATTGTATGGGAAGTTGTCCAATTGCTCATTTTATCAATCGAAGATTCACTACTTAGGGCATGTCATTTCCGACGAAGGTATCATCGTGGATCCAACTAAGGTCGAGGCTATTATGGAATGGCCTACGCCGAAGAACATCACGGAATTATGTAGCTTCATGGGTCTAGTAGGATACTATCGACTATTCGTCGAGGGATTTTCTAAGATAGAAAATCCGATCACAAAATTATAGAAGAAAAACAAGAAGTTTGTTTGGACCGATAAATGTGTGGAAGATTTTTGGAGGCTCAAGGAGCTATTGACAACAACATCGATACTAAAGGTCCCTGACATGGACACGGACTTCTTGGTATGCACTGATGCATCCAAGGAAGGCTTAGGCAGAGTCTTGATGCAAGACAGACGAGTGATCGCTTACATCTCGAGGAAACTGAGAAGGAATGAGGAGAACTACGCGACGCATGACTTGGAGTTGTTAGCCATCGTTTATTCCTTGAAGGTTTGGAGACACTACCTTATTGGATGAAATTTTGAACTAAAAACGGACCACTATGGACTACAACACATATTTACGCAAAGCAACCTGAATGTGCGACAACGACATTGGTCAGAATTGCTTAGCGAGTACGACTTCGAGATTACTTACATAAAAGGAGCAGTGAATCGAGTGGTAGATGCATTGATTCGGAGACCACACATCTTTTCAACACTTCCTCTTAAGATGAATCTACGTGAAAAGATTCTGACTTTACAGCGTGATGATGACTGGTACAAATGTGTCGAGGGTTTTATCGAACAAAACACAATGATGGTACCAAGATTTGAAGGATTTTCGTTTGATAGCGATGGTTTATTAAGGTTTAAAAATCATATTTATGTACCGCCGAACGACGAGTTGAGGATGTTGATCCTAAGCGAGGCTCATAGAGCAGTTTACATGGATCACCCGGGAGTCACGAGGATGAGGGAAGACCTTAAACCCTTATTCTTATGGAAGGGAATGAAGGCAGATATAGTCAACTATGTGGCCCGATTTCTAGAATGTCAGCAAGTGAAGGTTGAACATAGACATCCAATAGGATTACTATAGCCACACGCTATTCCGAAATCGAAATGGGAGGTTATTTCGATGGATTTTATTGTTGTATTTCCATTGACGGCAAGGAGACACGACTCGATTTTTGTAGTAGTAGACACTCTGACAAAGAGTGCTCACTTTATTCTTGTGCGTACGACGTATCAAGAACTCGACATAGCTAGAGTTTTCATCAGTGAGATTGTAAGGCTACATGGCGTGCCTAAGAAGATTATATCCGATCGAGGATCAGTGTTTACTAGACGATTTTGGACGAGTTTCCAAGAGGCCTTGGCAACCCAACTTAACTTCAGTACTGCGTACCACCCGGAGAATGACGGAAAGACCAAACAAATGAACCAGACCTTGGAGGACATGTTGTGCATGTACGTGATGGACCAACAAAAGTTTTGGGAAGAATTCTTTCCACTGGTGGAATTCCCTTATAACAACAGTTACCAAAGCACCATTAAGATGACGCCTTTCAATTTTCTTTACGGGCGACCATGTCGGATGACCTTGAGTTGGGATCGGCTTGAGGATATGGTTCTGGTGGGACCAGATGCGATACAAGAAATGGAAGAGAAAATGAAAACATTAAGACAAAGGATTAAAGAAGCGCAGGGTCGACAGAAGAGTTATGTCGATGTGCACCATGTCGACCATAGTTACGAGATTGGCGATCAAGTCTTCTTGTGGGTTAGACCGCATAAGAGTTCGATCAAGTTTGGAAAAGGAGCTAAACTCTCTCCTAGGTTCATGGGACCCTTTGAGATTGTGGAGAGAAAGGGGCCCGTGACCTATCGACTTGCTTTGCCTGATTCCTAGAGGCATATGCACGATGTTTTTCACGTATCTATTTTGAGACATTATATTAGTGATCCTACACATGTTATTGGCATGAATTCCTTGCAGGTATCAGATGAGGGGGTGCTCACGGCTGAGATGATCTGCATCATGGATCACCACATTCGAAAGCTATGGCATCGAATGGTAGAGCAGGTCAAGGTCAAGTGGGACAGTTATAGCACACACTCGGCGACCTAGGAGAACACATATGATATGCGCTAGTAGTTTCTATTTTTGTTTGATAGATAGGATTATGATACTATGATACACTTTATTTCATCATTTATACTGTGAAACTTCGAGTCAAAGTTTAGACAAAGAGGGGGTGTATGTAACATCCCACTCTTGCGCACTGAGCGAACTTATTCTTTGAGGACACTTGCTCACAAGTGATCCAGATTTTATGCTATTAAAACATTGATTTTGATTATGAGGCGTTATGGGTTGCTGACATGTTGTTTTACTGCATTTACATAGATAGGTGCTATTGGCTCAGTTTTACTGAGTGTGTAGGGTTTTGGACCTCGAGGATGCAGAGGCATCGATGGAACCCCTTGGACTCTGAATCGAGTCGGGGAGTGTACCATTGGGGTTTGATTGTTTTATTGTGACATTAGTGCATCTGATTATATGATATGATTATGGATATATTTCTGACATGATTCGTTGATGATGCGGGCTGACAATAGCTTGCTGACCAGATTCACATGTGGAGTAGAGGGGTCACGCATGACTACTAGAGATGTTGAGGGAGAGGTGTGGATAGCAGTCCTGCCACAGCCTACTAGCACTCCCGTCGTGGCTCAAACTACAGGTTAATGTTTAGCTAGTTCAAGAGGACCCACGATGTCGTGAGGGCAGACTGCGACACTCGCTCACGATGATTCTAAGGGGCGTGCAATAAGGCAGGGGCCTTATTCCTTGGAGGCCCTTAGTCTCCCACAAGTTCACCTGGCGGAGTATTGACACTAGGGGTTTTTTATGTCTACCAAGTCAGTCAAGAGGCGATTGGCACCCTTGCAGCACATGGTGCGTCCAAGAGGGCACGTCGCGCAAGAAAAATGGAAAGAGGCGAGTGGCACCCTTGGAGCACGTAGTGCATCCTGAAGAGCACGTCACGCGAGGGAACATTGAGGTGAGTGGCACCCTTGGAGCACCTAGTGCATCCTGAAGGGCATTTTGCGTTGTTAATAATAAATGAATGAACCTCGATGGCCTTAGGAGGAATAACGTGATAAGAATTTTTAAAAACAATTTCCCTAATAAAATGTCGCCCAACACGAAAAATTAAGGCCTAGGCCTAAATTATGCTAGTGGTAAAATTTTATATATATATAATAAAAACAAAATAAATAATAAATATAATCTTCGTTAAATCTTGTAACAAGAAGGGAGTAAGCAATTTAATTGATTCATAAAAATCCATTAGGATAAAATTTAAAAAGGGAAATAATTGTTTTATTATTTTACGATAATTTAAAATTTATTAATTAAAAAGGGAAAATGGTTAATTTCTACACCTACCAATTTGAGTTATAAATGAAAAGGGGAAAGAGGGAAATCTGAAATATTTAGGAAACTAGGAAAAGAGGGAAACATAAAAAGAAAAGGGAAACACAAGGGAAAAAGCAAAAAGTCAAACTTAGTAAGGTATCTAGTATTTAAGAGCTTTCTAATTTTAAACTGAACTAGCAAATTAATAATGGGGAAAGTCATTAAAACCTGTAAGGGATTTTGGAGACACCTAGGAGTGATTCTAGGAGTGACTCTAGGTGGGTGAGGGAAATAGGGGTAATTAATTAATTAAAGAAATTAATTTATGGAGGAATGAAGGGGATGGGTGACATTTGTACGAGAAGGATTTTTAGGATTGAATTTATTAAACATTAAATTAAATGGGATTTTGGGATGGTAAAGGACTTGGAAACTCTATATAATGGAGGAGGAGAAGGATGAAGGATCTCTTCTGTTTGTGTAATGTTACGCTGCAAAAATCTATACTTGACTGACTTACCTTGTGGGAGTTGGGATACCCAGCTCGGTGAGGAGTGGTAGCTCGACCTTGCGAGGCGAGTTGGGAGCTAGCTGAATCTCTGGATAGTGTGTGTGGCCCCTTTGCGGCTTGTGGGGCTAAGGGGGAAGAAGAGTACCCCTAGCATTGGCTGGGAGGTACCGATGAAGTCTCACCGGTCGGCAAGCGGGAGTTGCACAGAGCGCGCGGGACGTCACTCAGAGTGGGCGATTAGGCAACGGTATGCTCTCTTCATCTTTGTATGGTAGATTGTTGTAGGATTTATGCTTGGATCTACATGTTTAATGGAGTAAGTAAACTGATTGTCTAGATTGATGACCAAATTTCTTCCATAGCCTATCTCGATGATTGATTGACTCCCATGGCCTTCGTTTCCCCGCATGTCTTGACCTCTTTGTGATGTTTGATTGTGACCATTATGGTGGTTTTTCCTATCATTCCTAGCTCATCAGTTCTTGCCTGGGCAGTCGTCTAGGAGCCTGATCTATGGTCGTCACTTCGGCGTTAATAGACCTATGAATCTCAATGCCTTGTCTTTCTGTGTGAGGATGATGAGAGACGGATGAACCTATCAGCCGTCTACCTCCATTTTTGTCCTTGGCTGATTGGATCCTTTCGGTTCTCTTACTATTGTCTGCATTTTTTATTGGTATTCTGGCAATGGAAAACGAATTGATTCATGTCTGCATTTTGTATTGGTATTCCGGCAATGGAAAAATGAATTGATTCATGTTTGTAATTTGTATTGGTATTCTGGTAATGGAAAAACGAATTGATTCATGTCTGCATTTTGCATGGGTATTCGGGCAATGGAAAAACGAATTGATTCATGTCTGCATTTTGTATTGGTATACGTGACGAATGAAAACGTTTATCACTGTTTGTGTTTCTTGTTGTTACCATGATTTTAATCACCACGAATTTAATAGTCAGATTTTATTCCCGCGACTGGACTGTCACGGATTTTTATTTCCATACTGTTTCCATGGTTACACCACCACAAATTGATACTCAAAATTTAGTTCCTCGATTTGACTATCACGGGCTTTTATTTCTGCACTATTACCATGGCTGTATCACCACGTTCTTTTTCTTTACACAGGTTTTTTTTTATTACCATACTTGACTGCCCATTAAATAGCTCCATATTGTTTGCCTGAGTGGCTACTAACATGCCCATGACTTGCTTAAAAACGTATGTTGAGTTGTTGCTGAATTCTCCCACGTTTTTGGCTATTCAATTCATAAATTTACTTGTTGGAATGACCACGGTTTTGGGTAATTAAAAATTGACTGTGTTCATGCTAAATTCGCCCACGTTTTTAGCTATTCAATTCATAAATTTACTGAATGGAATGACCACGGTTTTGGTAATTAAAAATTGACTATGTGCATGTTGAATTTGCCCACATTTTTAACTGTTCAATTCATAAATTTATTGGATGGAATGCCCACGGTTTTGGTAATTAAAAATTGGCTGTGTGCATGTTGAATTCGCCCACGTTTTTAGCTATTCAATTCATAAATTTACTTGCTGGAATGACCACGGTTTTGGGTAATTAAAAATTGACTGTGTGCATGCTGAATTCACCCATGTTTTTAGCTATTCAATTCATAAATTTACTTGTTGGAATGACCACAGTTTGATAATTAAAAATTGTCTATGTTGCTCTTGAAATCGCCCACCCTTTTTTTTAGCCATTCAATTCATAACTGACTTGCAGTAATGACCACGATTCTACCTTTAAACTATGACTGTGTTTTCCCTTGAGTGATGGACTGTGTTGATGTTGATTGGATACGTTTGCCTTTAATTGTTGAGTTGTTGTCGACTGGGCACGATTGGACACCATTGGTGCACTGCGGTTTTCATGATTTTGCTACAGTGAGTTAAGTGGTCAACATATTCATTCTTATTGTCTAAATTCCACAACGAATTAAATGGTTAAACAGCTAGGTAAGTTTCCTTGTTATTGATAGATTCGTTGTTATGTAATTGTCATATTAAATGCCGGAACCATTGCTACAACAAGGGTAATGGTCGACATTTTCCTTTTGCTGTTAATTGCCATGTTAATTGCAATGCTAAATGCTATATTATTTTCCTTATTAATTGCCAGAAAAATTGCTACAACATTGTCAATGGTCAGCAGAATCATTCTTATTGATTAAGTGCCACCGTGAGTTAAATGGTTAACAGTTAGGTGAGTTGCCTTGTTATTGTTCTATCATTGTTATGTTAATAGTCATGTAAATTGGAATTCAAGCTTTCAAAAGAAGGAGAGAATCGGAGACGGACCCTGGAAAGAAACTCTTGCGCAGCCTGGTGTGTTAGGGTTAAGACGTCATGGCTGGTCAGGGAGGGGAGCCGCCGCCCCCTCCTTCCCCTGCCTCCTCCTTTCGCCGACTGGTAGAGGCTTGCACCAAGCATTCGTTCACAGCAGAAGCCCCAAGTTTTGTCAAGAAGCTGAAGGATATCCCCGAAATAGATCTTCCACCTGATCTACCGATGAAAATTGCCCTCTCCCTCTCTGAACGCGGGCTCATTGGTCAATTCATGGGCCTATGGCCCTCGGCCAGATCCACAGATAACTGGATCCAACGAAACTGGAGGCCGTTGATTACAAACAGTGTTACCAGCTAC
>JASDQU010323867.1:0-11091 GCA_032191745.1 Picea mariana
GATATTGCGGACGATATAATGGCTCATGTAGAGGTATGTCTGGTTTACTGGAACAAGCAATCATCATAGTCTTCTCCCTCCATCTGGGAGAACCTCTAGTTCTGGGTCTCGCAATGCTTACATTCATAAGTTTTCCATACACTGTTCTTCATCACAACTTTCATTTCCTTTGCTTAATTTCTTTTAGTGAGTTCAGATCAGGCTGGTAGTCTTGTGATTCTTGATACAATGACTAGTTGTTCTGGCTTTTCTTTCTCTCTTGGAATCTTCATGTTCTTCCTCATGTTTTTCTTTAGCTCTTGGGTCCATGGAGTTTTTTATAGATTCCATGCCCTGAAGATTCCAACTTCTTTCTTTCATCATAGGATCATGGATGTGGATGGACAACCAGGGATACTTTAAGGCTTCTTTTCGAAGAAGACTTCTTGTAAAGTCACACTGAACACGTGTTGCTTTTCATGGTTGCTACCATGAATAGATACTTTATCATCTTCAATGGATCATATAATTTAGGATTAGCTCCCTCCTAATCCTTGCTTCATGCATGAATGCATGCTCTTCTTTTGGAAATATATATAATCGAGTCCCTCCATCTAACAGAGTCCACGCTTCCGTTTGCATCCTTATTTCCTTCTTCAAAGTGTCACAAGTCTTTTTCCAATTTCCTCTTGATTGCTGACTTCTTTCTGTGTTTACTTATTCTAGGTTTCTTCAAGATTGATTATGATTTCATCTTATCTTGCAGCTGTTACTTATGTAATAACATCCACATGAATTGTTACCCGGGGTTGTTGATGTACTTCATCCTTTCATGTGTATTGCCGGACTTTTAGTCATTGTGATAGCAATCCTTATCTTGTTGTTCTTCCATAGGTATAGTTTCTCTTTGAACATATTATCTTCTAAGGAATAGATATGCAAGATATGTACAAAAAACATGGTATGTACAAGAATTATGAAGAGTATTGTTACCTTGTCTTAGAAGAAGAAGTCTGTTTTGTCCTGCTTGGCTTTCTTTGAGGGTTCCCTTTCTTCGGCAACTGATGCTTCGTGTGTTTCCTTCCTTTTCTTTAACTTGGGACAATGATTCTTGTTGTGACCATATTTTCGACAATTGAAGCATTGCATTTTTGACATATCTTTCTCTTGATTTGGTTTCTTCCTGGAGCCAAACTTCTTTTTATTCCTGAAATTCTTAAACCTTGCTGTGAAGGCTTGATCATCGTATATCTTTCAAGGTTTCTCTTTTACAACAAGTCCAAAGTTCTTCAAATGTGGGATACTCCTTCGTTGTGTTCATGCTTGTGGCAAATGCATCCCCATGTCTTGGGAAGACCATTGAGTACTATATTTACCAGTTCCTTCTCTGAAATGATCTCTTCAAGGGCTTGTAGTTGATCTCTCAACTGAGAGATTCTCACAAAGTATGATGTTATCTTGTCATCATCATTCATTTTCATGTCACGGAGCTCATTCTTCAGACTCATTACCTGTCCAATGTTTCTGAATGAGAAGAGGTTTATTAAGGCATCATACATCTTCTTGGATGAGTCAAGATGGGAGATGTGGGGTATCAAGTGGTCTTTTATAGAGTCCACTATGATACTCATGGCATTGATGTAACTGTCTTTGAACTTCTCCAAAACTGCAACGTTATGAGGTTCCTTCTCTTTTCCTTCTTCGAACTATGGTTCCATGATCTTTCCTTTCATGATATCCAACACTTTATTCTTGGCAAGGATGAGGTCAATCCTTGTCTTCCACGCTCTGATGTTAGAAGCCCCTTCTAACTTGTTTTCTGACTTCATAGAGTAAGTCATAACTGCTTTGACTTGGTCAACCCTTGATTTTGACCAAAAACCCAAACTTGACGTCTTAGCTTGCTGATAGTATCAGGAGATGCGCTAGGCTAGGGCACACTAGTCTATCCAGAAATTAGGTCAATCCCTTCACTTAAGGTGCCTCAATGAGAGGGTTAGGGTTTCGTTGTTGCAGCAAAAAATGGCTGCAAATGCAACTGCAACTGCAACTGAGCAAATCCTCCCAATCTATCTTCCAGCGGTTAGACTATCCGAAGATAGTGTGGGCCCATAACCTATTAGAATATAATGGATGTGCTCGTTTAACCATAGACAATATAGCAATATTGTCACCCAACCATAGGCCAAAGCCACCCCCGAGCACCTTAACCTTGATAGAGAAATATTCCGGAAGCAAACCCTAGGCTTAATAGCCAAACAAAGGTGGCGCACCTCTCTCCAAGGATAGCGCACCAAGCAAGAATAACAAAAGATGATCAGAGAGTCCAACCCAGAAAATTGAAAGTGCAGATTGCAGAACTGCCAGCAGCAGCTTCTCTCAAGACTTGCGCACAAACTGGCCAACTGCAGTGCGCACATGTGTACTTTTGCAGTTCTGAGAATGCTGGCCAAAATGAAGACTGGCCTCCTATATTTATACTGTTTCCGACAGACTGCCTGGGCCGACTTCTCATTTTGGGTGCTAATTTACTTAGTATATAACATTTCCTTTAGCCGACTTCTTCTCTTGGAGGCTAATAACCTAATACAAATCATTCTCTTGAGCCGACTTGTCTTCTAGGGTTATTAGCCGACTAATTAGGGTTTCTTCTTGCTTCCTGGAATATTCTATTTTCGTCAGGGTTACACGTGGAGGTAAATACCTCCCACAGCTACCATAATATCAACATATACACACCTAGGTAACGTGGAAGAAATCTTCAATCCACTTGGTGTGTCCTTGGGGGCAAGTCCTGAGTCAAAGTGTTGTCACCTGATCCTCAACTCCTCCGTTTAGGCCAACTCCTAGTGAAGCCAAGGGGGGTAGTCCCTAAAGAAAATATACCAAGGCTCAAAACTAAATCTAAGCACAACTAGTATTCTAGGAGTTTATTGCAACAAGAACAATATAACCAAATACCAATCTACACTAACAACATATGATTCATTCACTTATCCAAAGATATATTCAATAACAATAAAAAAAAAGAGATACATACATGAATGATATACTTCAAAGGAGATGCTCTTGAAAACACAAATACTTGAAGTAAAAGACTTGAAAGTAAACGATTAGACTAGTGCCAAAAGTCGTGAGATGTATGTCAATGCTATTGAAATGAAGATTGCCATGTGATGTCTTGGCAAAGTGTTTATTAAAGTTGATTAAAATCATTGGAAGGGATTTTATTGCATAAAAAAAAACTAATCTAGATGTGGCCTCTAAGAGGCTATTCCTTAGAGTGGAGGCTGAGCTTGCTGAATATCCAACAGGGAGAGTATCCCTATGATTTTGCACACAAGCTCAAGAGAATGTGGGAGATCCAACAGGGAGAACCTAGATCTCAAAGCTCCCGCCGGATTTCTTACACAAACTCTCTTGCGTTTCCACACAGGTAATAGGTCTTAAATATTTCCCTAAATTAAACTAGATCCACACTGACCAACCCCGGTTCTGATGAATTCCCCAAGTCGAGCTAGACTCACAAGGATTTAGAGCATACACCGGGGAGCTGAGGGGATGGGTTTATTTGCCAACAAAAAGAAAATTGCAATAAAGTAAATGTTTTCTAATTGTTCAGTTTTGGTGTACCTCGGGAAGTGGTTCCCTTCTGGTTTTGAGCCTCTAACCACAAGAGGGAGATATTGGTACCATTGTACCTTGTACTTTATGTCTAATTTCACTTTGACTTAGGAGATTTAAGTCAAAAGTGAAATTTGGTCATTTTAGCCTAAAGTGACTATTAATTCACTTTGTGGGTGAATTAGGAGACATAAAGTGAATTGAGGGAACTTAACCCAAAGTGGGTTTTGAGTTGAGATTATTGTGGGATGATCTCAACCATTGATTAGGGATGGCTTGGGATGATCCTAGCCATCCCCATTTAGGTTTCCTTATGGATTGCTCAAGGAGGGCGCAAGGGGCCAAGAGTGGCTCATTCATTCATTTGCTCACTTGGATAGCTTGAGAGGGAGCATGAGGATGAGGTTGGAGGCATTGGAAGAGGGCAACTTGGGCACTTCTATTCATGGAGGAGCTATGGGAGCTTGGGACCCTATTATTTTTTGGTGATCACACTTGATTGGAGGAGGGCGCACACCTAGCAGGAAGGAGCTACACTTGGAGGATTGCATATCTGTTTGTCTCAGTGGAGAGGTAGCACACAAGAGCACATTTGTGTGTAAGGGATTCTTCTTCAGAGCATCCAGGGTCAAGGACGCATCACTTCAGTGGTTTTGGAAACAAGGGGAAGAGGCGCACTAAGCTTGGGCACATTTCTTCTTGGTTCCTTTGGCAAGTCTCAAGAGGAGCTTGCTTTGTATACAATGTTATCACCATTTAAATTTTTGGTATAAAATCGAGATTTCAGGGCTTAGCAAAGTGCTAAATCGGTTTGGAAGTCAGATAAATTTGGGAAAGGCTCAAAAAATGGCAGAAGAGATTAAATTTGGCAGAGGCGTTATGTAAATCGGGCTTGAAAGGACATAGATCGCCATCCGTCGAGATCAACGGTTGGGAGAGATTGCGGAGTTTGAAATGACGCGAAGGTTAAAATATCTAAGCGGTCTCGAAATTTCAACCGTGGTTTCCTAGCAAAGCTACGTGGCATCTTTAGGTGTATTGCGGGGCGAAAGGCTGGTTGCCTCAAAAGCAACCCATCACACCCTCGAAATCACGTGTTAAATGTCATTAATTGAGTCTAATCTGAGGGCTACACGTGACAATGAAACTTGACGGCGAGTCAAATCATCCCGAGAAACCTGCTTGTGTACCATTCGTCCGTGCAGTGCCAAATAAGTGTCACCAAATAACCGATTTGATAATTGTTATCACACAATTTGTAGTTAGGATGATAGACGGCTGAAAGGAGGTCAAACTGGCGTAACTGAACCAATCCCACCACTGTCACCTCAATGGAAAGGTTCTTTCTGTTTAGGGAGGTAAGGCCCAGGGGAGACGTCCCCGGTGACCTGGGGTTTTGAGAAGGCAAAGAAGGCTTAAGAAGGCTAAGTGATAAAATTCCCCCTCACAAGTCACCACCTGATCAGAAAGTCAGACTTAATAGCCAATAAAGATAAAAGATAACCGGAAGTAGTAACCAAGAAGTGTACTTGCCCGAGACAAAGCAACAAWGAAATTGTACATGTGCAAGCTTGCTTGTTGGTTAGTACTTCATATAATCAATGGCTTTTCTGATAATAAGCAATTGAGCAATAATATTGACGAAGTAAATCAATGTTTGTGCAATAACAATGATTACAATATCACTTCTCAATAAATGCTAAAGAAACTTTGGCATTCAATGTAACAATATCAACACTTTATAAACAATGCCTTAACTAATCATTCAATTGTTTTAGAAGTAAAACAAATGCTGCACAAAGGTGTTTTATAGAATAAGGTAACGACAACAATAGGGATAGTAGGATTAGTCTAGGATAGGGTTAGTAGTAGTTAAAGATTGTTCAAGAGTGTTTAGAAGTTGTTTGTGATCAAGTTACTCAATACAAGAGGTCCTAGACCAGTGCGCTACTAGGGCTAATGGAGTCAAAAGAAGGCTGCAAAGGTTGAAGGACTAAATGATAATGAAAGACTAAAGACAAGAGGGTTAAATGTTGAGGTGTTGCTAAAGCAAGACCTCAACAATGAAACCCTAGGGGAGAGAGGCTCACTAAGGTGTAGAAACCCTAGGCCTTAGTGCTCTCTCCTCCTTCTTTAGCTTAATGGCAATAATAAAAACGACTAGCTTGAATAATGAAGGGTCTAAGACAAGATAGTTTGTAAGTGATGTGTTGCTAAAGCAAGGCTTCACTAGACAAACCCTAGGGAAAATAGGCTCACCAAGGTGTAGAAACCCTAGGCCTTGGTGCGTTTTTCTCCTTCTTAGCTCTACAACAAGGAAAAATGGCTATCTTAGAAGAATAGAAGTAGAGTGTTGCTATGGCAAGGCTCTATCTAACTTCAGCAAAATCAAATAGCTCTTAACTTGGTAGGGACATGAGACAAGGACCTTTAGCATGTGCTTTTCACCTAGGGTTTAATTCAACAAATTATAATAACAAAATGCAAGTAAAATGAACCATAACCATTCAATTAAGAAGTGTTGCAGAAATTCACTTACATAAACTAAGAAATCATGTAGTAAACCCTAGTTGTAAACCTTCCACCAAGAAGAAATGCCAAAATAGTCCAAAAATGTCTTCCTTCAACAAGTGCGCCTCACAATTTCAGCCAAAACCCTAAGATAGGGTGCAACTTTCAGAGCTCACTAATGAGTGAGTAAAAGATGATGTAAAAATGAGAGTAAAAACCCTCAATTTATAGCATACCAATGACCTTTATTAAAAATTAGGTCATCAAAAGGCCGACAAGGCCAAAATACCAAAATCATACTGTTTTACATTAAATGTCTTAAATTAAACCCTAATCAAGCAAAAGCAAGACGTTATGCCCCTTCTAGGGTGACGTTAGCCCTTTCTAGGACAAATACAGCCTCCTGGAGCAAAACGTTAGCCCTCCTTGTGCTTCTCCAACCTGCCACACGTGCCAAACTACCATGACTGCCCCCCAAAATGTCCATAAGGCTGGATGATGCCATGGGCCTCCTGGGTGACGTCCTGGGCCTTCCAAGGCCAACGTTCCAATGAAGAGGGCACAACCCCCGTAGGTAAGGCTCTACCAGGGTGCCTCTGTGGAACGTCCTCCTCATCTCCGGTGCAAACCCCTTTGTCCTTTCTATGTTCCTTGCTGGGGTCTCAGCATCCATCTGGTGGGCTCTTCAGCCCCATGGAGGTCCGAACTAATCATCTCCCCATGTGTACCTGTCCAATGTGGTACCTGTCCGTCGGGCATGGTCCTGCACATCAACAACTACGCCCTCCATGGGCTCATAAGTCACAGGGATAATAGCAATGTCAATCACATCTCATAATCAATATTATTAAACATGTGCATACAACCCCTTTTACCCCAGTCAAGTGCTCAAAGACATTATACAAATCTGCAATACAATTTTGGAGGAGGTGATAGGGCGTCCTATTGGGCTAGTGTCCACTGGAAAAGGGATGTTTCCGGAAGAGATTAAATCCAAGTCATGTAAATGGGCGAGGTGGATAAGGGATGTCCTGACAAGGGGTGTAGTGAAAGCAGGGAAATGCAAGGCTTACCTGTGGGTGCCTTTGTAGAAGGCGAGTTGCACCTGTCCTAGATGCAATTGTTTCCAAGCCCATTCATGCCATTTTATTCTTATTTCTTTATTGCTTTTTTCTTTCAAGAGGCTAATCAGGGGACACTGCCCTGGTGTGGTGATCGGTGGTGGCAATGCTACCCACAAGTACTTTCACATAAATGAGAAGGCTGGCTTGTGATGAGACCCCCTTTCTCTTGGCCATGCAACCAAGAGTCACTACCCTGGCGTGGTAACCAGCTGCTAGTAGTGTCATACTGCTAGGTACCCATGGACCTAATAGGCTGGCTCGTGATGAGACCCCCTATCCTCTGACTAGGTCTTGTTTTATTATATTTATCTAGTCCCTCTTGTTTCTTGCTGAGAAGCTCTTTATTGCTTTCTCGGGGATCCCTGGGCGAAGCATCTAGAGGTTTTACTTTTAGGCTTTTATCTTTTGCCAGCTTGCTTTTACCTTCTGGGCCTTTAGCCCCTTCTTCCCACAAGGCAAGGTGCAACCCTTAAATGATTGGCCAACCCAATGCCCAGACCAGTGTAATGGGGTGGATGAGCGAGAAGCAAGATGAAAAAGTGGTAATATGATGGGAATGGATGATGACTTTTCATAAATCCTCATAGTGGCAAACCAAAACCTATGGGCACGTGCTTACTAGGGCATCCTGTCATTCCCCCTAGACATGGTCAAGTGGACAAGTATAAGATCCAAGCATTTGTTAGAAACAAAAGGAATTAAATGCACATATTCAAAGGTTTTGAGGATCAAAGTGACACATACCATGATACCCAGACTCATTACCTCATGGAGCAAGAACCATCTTTGATAGAGGACCAAGTCGAAGGTGATGGATGCTGCTGCTGCTGACAAAGTGGAAGCGCTGAAAGGGAGAAAAGATGGGCTCTCCAGGGCCATGCTCAAGTTGATCTGGCTCTCGGTACTCCATGTCTAGGACCTTTGGGCCTCGAGACATAATCTCCTAGTTATCCCTAAAAGTGGGGTATAACATCTGGCTCCAACTCGGGGACATGTGCTCACCGTAGAGCACATGAGAACCTCAGCATCTCTGGCATAACCTGTAACCTGCTTGATCTCAATATCAACTATTAGTAATCATTTGGGGTGGTTATATCACCTCAGTTCATATATATATAAAACTGAAATAAAAGCAATCATATGTACAAGTGTGAAAGCAAGCTACTCTAGTATGCAATGCAATGGTATATACAATGATTGCAAAATGCCTACCTACTTACCTGTACTTACCTGTTGGCTGTATGTTAGATGTGGTCAAACAATCAGTGAAACCCATCCAACAACGTCCCACAATACCTGCCTTTTTGCTTCATCACAAGCCAAAATAGTGATAAGTTAAGCACAACAATATCATGAGTTAGAAAATGTATTTTATCATTGGAAATCACAAAGTTTAACTCATGGAGGCGGGTGGGAGGGATAAAATCATGCCAAGTCAATCTCTGAGGAAAGTACTCAATCCACTTCAGGAAAGGGTAATGAAAAGTCCAAGGTTCAGAACACTGACTCAAAAGCTCTGCAAGCTGGCTACCTAGGACGTCCTCGCACTCTGAAGGGATTGACAAGGATCTAGTAGATGACTGACAAACTCTTAAGGGAAAGTTGAAACACTGAGATGATAGACTTAAAATTGTAGTATTCAACCAACCCTTGGACTCTATGGTTTGCCCCAGAGGAAACTCAACATCAAAAACATACTCCCCAACTACACCCCTAGGGACACAACAAAGTAAAGTAATTGGAGGTGGCTGGGGAAAGTTGTCACAAGGATCCTTCTTTAAGCAAAGAAGGTCCTTACTCCTATCAAGATCTGAGTACAACGGTGGTTGATAATCATGGAAAGAATCCAGGTGCTCAGAGGACTACTCATCAAAACCCTCAAGGTAAGACTGCAAATCATCAGGAAAACAAGGTACCAGGTCATCCTTGGGTGTTTRAAAAGTATGGGTAAAAATCTCATCTCCTTGTTGCCATTGGTCAAGAGTAATCTGCTGTGATAATTGCAAAGGCAACACTTGGAAATGGCTCTCAATGTCATAGATGGGATYCATATCATAACCAACTACATCCCACCTACGTCTCCCAACATGTATGAACTCATCAATGTTATCAACCATGYCACTATCTGTATCATAACATGCAAGATTTGAAGCATTCAAGGACTCACTTATCTCCTCCTTATCTCCCTCATCATAAAGTAGAGCATCATCAAAATCTTGGGGAGGAGGGTAACTTACTGTTTCTTCTTGTGCAGGAGCTTTGAGGACTTGGGTGTCTTCAACATGCGTTATTGTTTCATCCTCATGAACTGCCCCTTCATCTCTAATTGTATAGCAGGGAAGATCTACTTCTTTCAGGGATTCTATTCCTCCTTCAATCTCTGAATCATGTAGCAAGGTATCGTCAACATCCTGAAAAGGAAAGCAACTAACCTCATCGTCTTGTTGTTGTGTAGGGGGGAAAGGTTCCTGGATAACTTTGTCAGAGGGAGGAGGACAGGTTGATACTTCATCATTTTGCTCAGGTTCTAGCTCCTCAACCATATCTTCATTCTGCTGGTTAAAAACTCGTTCCCTTCTTTCTTGTGAATCAGCAGTGAAGGCTTCAAGGGAAACTAGTTTCTTCAAACTGAGAGTGTTCGAGGTCTCTTCAGGGTTATTGATTTTGGTCCCTAGATAGGAAAAGTGTTTTCCTTTGGACAAAGAGAGATTTACCTCGATTCGCATGGCCATGTTGTGAGCTTCTGCGAGTGTTTTTGGACCCTTTTTATAGAGGATGAAGCTCAAATGCCCTAGAAGTGCATTGGTATAGAGATACACGAGGTACTTGTCTTCAGGACAATGGCTTCTAGGAATCTGGTATAGAAACATCTGAAACCTAACCGCGAAAGCTCTGACAGTCTCATCCTCAGTTTGTCTTATGTATTCGAGTCCTTTAAGTAACAATTGGATATCTTCCAATTTCATGCCCCAACTCATGAGAAAGGTTTCTTCTAACTGGTCCATAGATGTGATGCTAGCGGCTGGTAGATTATCATACCATCTTCTAGCATTTCCATGCAGAGTGGCAGAGAAGAGTTTCATTACCAAGTCTTCAACATCATTATTGACAGGGTGGTGATGAAAGAAAGCCCTAAAATTGCTCATGTGATAGTCGGGTCTTTCTCCATCAAGGCCAGTGAATCTAGGGAGCCATTTTTCATACTTCAGGGGCATTTGTCTAGGGTATCCCGTGATTTTACTCATGTCTAAAGGCTTGTAGTTTCCTCGGTCCCATTGTGAAGTCATAGTTGGTTTCGTCATCAGTGGAGTCGCCAGATAATTTTCTTGAAACTATCAAAAGATAAGGGAAAACACCCCAAGTGGAGTCGCCAGGTAAGCTTGTAAGATAGAGACTCTAGAGGCAAGGCTTATCGAAAAGTGTCGTCTTGAGGAGAATTGCCTCAGTGTTCCCCGATAACGACGCCAAAATGATATCGCACAGTTTGTAGTTAGGATGATAGAGGGATGAAAGGAGGTCAAACTGGAGTAACTGAACCAATCCCACCACTGTCACCTCAATGGGAAGGTTCTTTCTGTTTTGGGAGGTAAGGCCCAGGGGAGACGTCCCCGATGACCTGGGGTTTTGAGAAGGCAAAGAAGGCTTAAGAAGGCTAAGTGATAATATTCCCCCTCACAAGTCACCACCTGATCAGAAAGTCTGGCTTAATAGCCAATAAAGATAAAAGATAACCAGAAGTAGTAACCAAGAAGTGTACCTGCCCGAGACAAAGTAACAAAGAAACTGTACATGTGCAAGCTTGCTTGCTGGTTAGTACTTCATATAATCAATGACTTTTCTGATACTAAGCAAT
>JASDQU010323869.1:0-12995 GCA_032191745.1 Picea mariana
AACTTGAACAAGCTCCATCAAATGACATCCTCCAATAACCTTCAAATTGATGCTTTTGATTCTCCATATCTTGAATTTTCTCCATGTATTTAATTTTCTCCATGTCTAGGATATCATAGTTTCCGATCCCAACGTCTATATAATATTCCATTAGTTCATTATCCTTATTTTTGAAAGAGAAGGGTCTCCTGGGTTCACGAGGGACCTTAATCATTGCTCCTCCTTTATCTAGAAACATCATGAAACTTCCATCATTCATTATGCATCCTCCGATCATAGATGACCAATATCTTCCTAAAAAAACTCCATATGCAGGAGGAAGGTACACTACACAAATATTGAAAACTGTAACAATATGGGGAGTTGTCATGATCCAAGAATAAAAATATTTGATTTCACCATAATCTGGCACTTGTTTGGAATCAATTGCATATATACTTTCAGCAGTCTCATAATATTTGGTGTAGTTCATGCACAATGCCTCCATGACTGCTAGTGGCATAATATTATTGGTCACACCAGTATCAACTAAACAATTATGAAGTGCAACATCATGATTTTCAATTGAAATATAAAAAGGTGGCATTTTACCTCTCAACTTGATGGTTGATGTGTTCTGGATTTGTTTCAGACTTATGACAACAACCTCCATTTTTCTAGACGGATCATCCAACAATCTCAAAACATTTTCCCTTTGTCGAGGGATCTTTACCACTTCTGTGAAAGGGAGAGTTATCCTTAGCTTACTCAAGTCCTATACAACATTGTATTTCATCTAGGTAGGGTTTGACATTAGATATTGCTTCTTGCTTCCAACACTATCTGTCACATTTTCATTTGCCTTTTTCTCATTAACCTTTTCTTTATCTTTTTCATTTTCCTTTTCAGAATCATTTTTATTCTTGGCTTTATTTACAAACGCTTGTGTCTGGGAAACATTCTCTTATGAGTCAGGGTCATTGCCGCCTTATTCAAATATATACATGGACATTTCACATCCATCCATTTGTACATTTTTAGAACTTTCATCAGGTAAATAATCGTTCCCTTGCTCAACCATTTTCTCATCATATACAACATCCAGAACAACCGCATTTGGGGTTGGTTGCATGGTAACCATTTGTCTTTGCGGATTATTAGTGTTTTCAAACCTCACTCTGTTTTCTTGGGGAGGGTTCCTTATTTTCTCTTGGACCAACATTCTCGAGTTTTCTACATAATTATCTCCCCTTCTTAATCTAGTTATCTCATTTTTCATTTTCCCAATGGTTCTATTCATTTGTGCAATTTCAATTCTTTTCTTAGTTTCTTGTGCTGCAATAGGGTCTACTTTCACATATGGTATGGTTACCTTAAAAAATCCTCCTCCAATTGTTTGATTTTGGATGGGTCACGAGTTCTATTCTTCATTCCTTCTTGAGCTAGAAGCTCCTTGATCATTAATATTTAGGCCTCCCAGCTGCCTTTATACTTTTCCTAGGATAATATCGGGGTCAATACCTATCTCAATCATAATTTATTCCATATTAGTGGTATTAATCATTGATTCCTCCAAGGCATCCATCTGGGATGTTCTAATAGCATACTTTACATTTGGGGGAATCACATTCTCATAAAAACCAAGTATCACTAGGTCATTAGGTATTTTATATTCTGGAATCTTACTCAAGGTTTTATTGAACCTGAGATTAAAATATCGTATTCTCTCATTCTTCCTCAAACCAATCTGGGTACAATTGGTGAGAAGGGTATGATATACATCTGGAGGAGCGAACATAGTCAGGAACATGGCTTTGAGGTCATTAAATAAGCCAATTGACCTACCGGGTAATGTCGTATACCATTCATAGGCTTGTATTGATAAGGTATGAAGAAATAACCTTACCATTACATCGTCATATTCAACATGATGAAAATCACAAACATCAATAAATAAGTTAAGTTGTCTTTTGGCATCAATTGTTTCGTCTCCCGAAAATCCTTTCAAGGTACCCTTAGGGAGAATAGGGAGGTTATGTTTCTCACCTCAAATATTTAAGGGGGAATGCCTTACTCTTCTTCAGTTTCCAAATATTAGGTCTTCTTGATTTCTTGCACCACCTCCTCCACCTCCTTGTCTTTCTTCATGAGGTTCTCTTCTTGGTTCTTCTCGTGGTTTTTCATTTCTTCCTGCCATGTCCAGAGATATTTCAGGAATATGTTTTCCACTTCTTAGAATACAAAGTTTCTTTCTTTTACTTCTAGTAATGGGTCCCTTGTATTCGTCCAGCTTCAATTCCAACCTTGTTCTTGTGATGCTCTAGCTAGTGTTTTGTTTCTTTGGTCTTGTCACTCATCTCTTTTCTGTCTACAAAGGATTTCCATTTATTCTTCTTGGACCAATGTCTGCCAAGATCTTTCCAATTCTTCTCTAGTCTTGGCTATCATTATTACAAGATTATATAATTGATGTAAGATACTTTGTTGATTATTTAATCCAATTTCCAGGTGGGGCTGGCCAGTCTGGGGAAAAGTCATGTATCTTTCAAAAGATGCTAAACCATATTTCAAATTTCAATTCATTCCCCAGTATGCTCACAAAAAATGTTGATGCTTGAATCTGTTAGGACTGAAACGACAACCTCACGGGGATACAAATCCCATTGTGTTTTTATAGAGGTGGTACTCCTCTTTGTTTCAAGATTTTCGTGGAATTCTAGATTTTTTAAAATTATATAGGACTTTGAGAAAGTCCACCGTGATATTGAAAGAAATATAAAGATTGTAGAAAAATAAAAAAAGTTTTGTTTTTAAAGAGAGTTCCTGAGAAATGACCAGGAACCTCACACATCACATATTTGAAAAAGATAAACAAAATTTCCTCACATCCATCATAGTTAAACTAAATATTTCTGATCACGTAAAATAAAATAAGATGGTCGACACACATAAGAGAACTTTAATAGAGTAAACAGATGGGGATATAAAATAAAGATAATGATAGATCAATCTCAAATATTTTATACTCAAAACTCAGAGTTATAAAATACAATCAAAATTGATCCCGAAATAGTTCTCTTGGGATTTCTGAAAAATATAAAGTCTGTTACAAAGTCTTGAAATTTAAATATGTTTGTCCTTAGGATTTGGATTGGAGCTCCTGTGGAGCATAAAGAAAATATAAACAAGAAGTAAGTTGTGGAAAGAAGATGGTGGGCAATGATAGAGTAATAATAATATGACGGTCTCTCTCTTTTTTCACTTGCTTGCTGCTGCCTTTTTATTGTCTTCAATGATGGTTATAGGAACCATCTCAACTACTGCTTCTTGGCTTTCTTTGGTTAATTTGTCAATTTCCTTTTTAAACCAATCTTCAATGTGGTTTCTCATTGGTGCAACATTTATTTCATGCCTGATTTTAATATTGAACAATTCTCCTTCCAAGTCTCTTAAGTCATGAGAAATGCCATGTATCGTCTCCTCAATATCTTGATTTTTCATGGAATAATCAACCATCCAATTTTCTATTTCTTCTTCATTATATTCATCTATGCCATAAAACATTTCAGCTGATAACCCCTTAAATATCTCAACTTCTTCATCAAATTGTTGCTTTGTTAGAAACATTGAATTGAGAATTAACTTAGGGTCTTGTACCCGATTAGTGCTTCCTGCCAGATCTATCTCCATGAGTCTTTTGAACAATTCTTCTCTTTTTAGTATGGCTTCACTGCATGCTTGGATGATGTTATACAAATTCTTGATATTTTCCTTCCAACAAGTATTTATTTGTTTTATTCGACTTGGAGAAGGCATATCCTCTTCTCTTCTTTTCAATTCTGTCATGTTTGTGAATTTAATTCCAAATGGAAAGACACCATCATTGTAGAAACATTATTCATTCTTTAAATCATCTTGCAGATACTCATGAGAGGAATGTGCCCTTGAGCCAAAAGAAACAATATTTTTTGATACCTCCCATGCTTCTTTTATTAGTGACATTCTCTTTTTAATGTTTTTTTCTACATAATTTGGATTGTTGTGAGAAAACTTGAAGATCGTTTCAACTTAATGGTGGGTGTAGTTGGTTTAACCATTGACAAAGGATTTTCTATGATTGGAAGAGGCATTAAGGCATTTTCCAATTCTATGATCCTTTCTTTTAAATTAACATTTTCAACTTCCAGAACATCAATAGAATCATCGAGAGCATCCCCAGTTTCCTTGTGGATTTTAGAAATTTGGGACGACCGCATGTCCTTCAGGTCGACCTTTGAGCGAGATTTTCCCTTTTTATTTTTCTATTCACCTCTTTATATAATCAAATTTTTAGACTCCTTATAAAAAAAAAACACTTTGAAAAGTGAAGGATTCCTCTTCACTAAAGGTCTCATTTGCAGTGACTTCCAATAAAGAATTTTGTTGAGTCATATTTTCTGGTTGTTCCATCATGGGAAATATTTTCTCAATATCTACCTCTAGCTCCATGTCATATAGAGAAAATATTTGGATGTTGTTTTATATTAGATTATCCTCTTCCTCTTGTATTAAGTTCTTCCTTTTATTTCTCACATGGAGCTTATGTGAATTCTCGATTTTCCCAAGGGGAGGATTCTTCTCTCCTCCGCCACTTGAAATACTGTTGACAATCTTTCTAATTGGGTGAGATGTTGGAGCATTTCTCCGGTATGTGGTATTTTTGGGAGTAACAACTAGAAATTGCATGCTCTTTTCACTGGGACCCTTTCCCTTTTGCTTATAAAACTAATTAGTAATGAGTACTGTTTCTAGGTCACTAGCATTGTGTACATGAGTACTTTGGTTGTTACCTTCTTCTTCTTGATTCAATATATTCTGGATGAACGAGTTATTGAATCCCACCAAACACATGTGTTCTACAAATATTTTGTTAAGATCAAAGCCATTTATGTTTTCAACGTACTTTAAATTCACATTGTTGAAATTATTTGCAAAATATTCAATTTTATTTATGTTTTTGAACATGAAATATCCAATATTCCATGGCAAGGGGATAAATTCCCTTTTCCTTTTTTCATAGAAAAAATGTAGCCAGAAGTTTCATTTCCTTTCCACCTTTGTAATGAATAATTTGTGTAATACCCCTGTTTCCCCCAGCTTGTAATTAATCATTAATCATGATCACCATGCTATGACATAAGAACAATGAAAATGTATTATTTGCATTGGCAATGACTGACTATGGAGGTAAAGCCTTGAAGTACTGGCCATGATATCACTAGAGGAAAGAATGAAGAAACTGTGGAGAGGGTTCATTAGTTAAAATGACCCAAATTCCCTTTTCCTAAGATAATAAGCCTCATCCAGATCCCAAGGAGAGGAATCAATTAATGAAGGAAGGAATGGTGGTTGGATAATCAAAAACCCCCATGAATGGAAGCATGGTTTGGCCGAACAATGTCAACCTGAAATACCACAGGTTCTGGCAGACCTAGGCTGACCCAAGTTTCCTTTTGACAGAAGGAACATGACAGAAAGGAGAACCTTCCCAAGGAGGGATGGGGAAAGGAGAGAAGGAAATGCAAATAGATTAGGGGGAAAAAGAGGGCGTGCAAGGCTCTCTAGTGGAAAAATTGTAGAGAAAAAAACCTGAGTAGAGGGCCATGAGCTTGATGCTGAGGAAGCATCTGACAAACCTTGTAGAGGCTATGATAGAGAAAGGATATATGAGAATTTGGCATAAATTCCCTAGTGATATCATGGCTTGGCATGAGGGTGGCCAGAGTGCTAAGAGTGAATTCCTACGATCCTATGGTTGGGTGGAAAGGCAAATGCCCATAGTCAGTTAGTTGGCCGCGACCTGTAATAGTTAAGTATTCTTATACCCTGTGTAATTGTGTTGTAACTATAAAATAAAGTTGGATATCTTGTGAATGTTATCGGGGTGTGCTTGTGTGCTTGATGGATATGTTGTGTTCATTTATTTTTTCTTGATTGTGTACTTAGGAAAGTAAGGAACTATATGGTTTTGACATGGTTTGTACATGCAAATACTCGAGCCATGTAGTGGCTCAAGTTAGAGCAATTGAACTATGAGTGCGTCGAACTTGGGCACAATTTCACGTGTGCATGTTTACACTTCCAATTATTTTGGGCCTCCTGGATAAGGGAGCTTTTTAATCTCAAGAGAGGTATCATGAAGGTGCACAGATCCTACACAAGCTACGTAGGAGTGGAGAAATATCTAAGTTATAAACTCCGAAAGAAACACAAGGAGCCTCCCCTCAATTCATTTGAGGTACCAGTAAGCGTAGGAGGTATAACTCTCTTAGAGTGGAGATAAGGGGGTGCATCCTCTAGACCTTTCATCTCTGTAACCAAGGGTTCAAGATAATGGCCTTAGAAAATTCCTGACCAAGAACTAAGTGTATAGCCCATGAGAAATTTTGAAGGATCCATATGACCAAGACCCAAGAACTCTGGGGCAAGTTCGAAAGGAACTCCAAGATGTTACAACTTTACCAATCGTGAAGTATTGCAAGCCGTAGATCCCAAGGTATTTGAGAGTCTCCCTAACCATTGGATCTACCCCATGGTCATCCTAACGCTGACCACTTCAGGAGGATGGAGGGGTTATAATAGCATAAACCCTGAATGTCAGAGTCATGAAGCTCTGAAGGCCGAAGTAAATCCTGGCCATTGCCACTAGTGACATGTGGTGCTAGATCTCTTGGTCCAGAGGCTTGACACTCTAGAGGAATTTGGACGAGAGTTTTCAAGGTGTGAATACTCTCGAAGTCGCGAACGATAGATTATATCTCAACCATCGATATACAGGGGATGCATGGCGCTAGATCCTATAGTCTAGAGACTTGGTACTCCGAGGGACTTGAGGTGTGGCATGTCGATAAGCTCTGAAGCCTAAAGTAACACTAGCCTTGGATATGTGGATCCACATGGATGAAGCCTGACTGTCGGATCTAAGTTGTGGTCAACCTACAACTGGCCAACTCCGAGAGTCATGAGGAGTTTACACTGCAAAAATTCTGAAGGCTGACATTTCGAAGCCCTAAGAGCCGTAGATATGTGAGTATACATGGACACACCTTGAACATGAGATTGAAGGGATTGGAATGCTATTGGTCTAGAGTGATGTGGCATAGTGATTTCATCTAGGGTGAAGTGGACCCATGATCAATGTGCCACTTGTCACCTGGATTCGTGAGTTTGGAAGACCCTATATGCCTATTAACACATGACACGTATCACCCACTGAAGGGACCATGTGTCATCTCTACCTTTTCGTGTATCACACATGGCACTTATCGTTTGGTCCATTTGGCAGGAGAAGTAAGCAAGATCCACCTGTATTTTCCTTCACATCTAGTAAGTCACCCTGTGTGAGGGTGGACCCTTCGGGAGTCTAGCACTCCAGATGTTTGGAGTGTAGTGTTGAGGATAAGACAAAAGGTCCAAATTCTGGAGCCACGTGGCAATCTCACGGGGCTTCGGGAGATAGGTACTCCAAGAGACTTGGGTCATTAGGTTGCATACTCCCAAAAGGGTCGAAGCATCGAACGACTAACCTTTCCCTTAGGTGTAAGCATTAACTTGGAGGAATATCTGTCATCATATTAATGGTGGTTGGATCTCCACCATAGATTTAGGGGCACTGGGAGCTCCATGACAACGGGTAACTCAATATGACATGTATGAGAAGGACCACGTGGATGACATGTGGCCCTTGACCAATAAACACCTGAAGAACTTGGGAAGGACATATCTTCCAGTTTGTAGCTTGATTTTGAGTGTGGAGCTAGTGGTTGGAGAGCTCTGGATGAGAAGAAAATGATAGAGACCTGGGAATGAGGGTTTTATTAATTAATGAAAAATGAAATTATGATGCCCCACCCCTTAAAAGAGTATTTAGGGGTTGGGTGTGTTACAATTTGTCAGATACATGATATGGGAGAAAAAAATATGTTAGTCTAGTCAGATATCCTTGAAGTATTTTCACCCAACAACAACGTTCTGAAGAATGAGACAAAATCATTATAAGATTCATAAAAATACAGAGGAGTCTTATGTCTCCATACTTCCTGGTACTAGAAGGTAACTGGATCTATTTCATGGTTCACCCTCTTACTTATGGTCAAGTTTGGAAATTGACAACAATACACTATAGAAAATATCAGATAGGAAGCCATAAATAATTTTTTGTCCTTTTTATAGTGTGATAACTGGGATGAGATTTCGATAGAAATCAATTTTCCCCAATCAAATATGACATGTTATTTCACTGTAAAATAGAAAATATATCAAATCATGCAAGAAATAGTAGCAGTTCTTTCCTGACCTGTCAACCTGGAAAACAACCACACAATTTCTCGATAGGGGTTTTTGAAAGACTTGACCTAGATCTTAGTTACGTCTCATGCAATAGATGCACGGTTATCCTAATATTTAGGCAGGAGGTCAAGCTCATTGTTATATTTCTTTAAAAAATCTCTACAGTCTTCTCCTTTGAAGGTAAGCATCGGCTCTGGGAGCTTCAACATCTTGCGAAAAAATTGCAGTGAAAGGGAAATCAGAGAATGATCTTGGAGTTGTATAATTATTTGGTTTGGAATGTACTTCTCCATGCACCATGCAACAAGTTATTTATAGTAAAAAACCTTAGGAACACACCCCACGTGATCGATTCCGGATCCCCAAATTATGTCTTTCTATGTAGGAGGAGAGGAATAATATGAATATGCTTTGGACCACTGAAAGTTTTGGTCTTCATGACCAAATATATTTAAAGTATCACCACAAAACTATTTTCTAGTTGTTGCTTCCTTAGGGTGACGATAGTATTTCTTTAGCCGGATAATAACTTGAAATAAATATTCTTGGAGAGATGGTGATAATATAATCCCTCGTCAAATTGAGATTTAATGAAATTTAATGAGAATCCTCGGGCCTTTATCCATTAATGATGATATTTTCGTATCCTACACAACAGTTGTTAGCATTAAACAATACTTAATGTATATTGGGAAAAGAACAATAATGGTGGGGACCGACGAGAGAAATTTTGAATATGGAGATTTTCATGAACCCGTCAACTAGGGAACCTGCGAACCTGCGGTTATGGATGATAAAAAATAAGTCAAGTGTAGAAAGGTGGTCAATCGAAATTACATGCAGGATAAATAAAATACTTAGGGGCTTGGCACCTGCGACAAATTTGATGGTCAAAATGTAGATCACGGAAATTTGGGTGCAAAGTGGAGATTATAAAACTTGGAGGATGAGCGCTTGAACCTGCGAACCCACAAAGTTGGAAAAAATGGCTAAGTGTAATGTAGCAGGGCAGTCGGTCGGACTTATGACATATGAAAGTGGATGGAGATGAAGGTCCTCCAATCCTCCAACCCACGAACCCACTGATTTTTGAAATACGACTAAGTATGGTAGCTAGAAAGGGATATAAGAAGGGAAAAAAGATAGAGGGAAAAAAGGGGAGGTGTAGAAGAGGGAAAATAAATGGAAAAAAGAAGTTGGGAAAATATATTGGTGAAAGAAAAATATGGAAACGAGAAATGACCTCAACAAGACGATGCAACTCCTAAAACATCAACCACTGACCTTAATTTTTGAACCACCCTTTTATGTTTGACACTGACCCTTTCTATCTGCAACTTCTTTTCGTGCCTCTTGTAATGAGTGTTGTGTAGTGTTAAGGATTGGCTGTCAAAGAACATTGGTTTCTCTATTGTAAGTTTCTGTGTAATTTCTTGGCTTTCAACAATTTTGTGGGCTACTCAGTCGAGTAGATTTGTGGTCTCGACTTCCATATCCTCAATATTTACTGGACCTGTTGTATCTTGGGAATTGTCTTTGTTTGGGGTTCATTTCCTTTTTTGATGCGACACTATATGTGCACATTCAATATTTTTATGGGGTGTTTTCTCACCATGGTCATTTCCACCGGATCCATCGTTACTGTCTTTTTTGTTTATCTTGTGCTCTTCTATTCTTTTCTTAGGTGAGAAACTTTTATGTGGCTGACGATTGGAGGAGGAATGAAAATTAGGACTGGTTCCCCCCCTTTCCCTTGGTTTACCATGGATTTTGGTATTTTAATTTATTTATGTTAAAAGTCCATCATTGCATGCATTTTTGTCCTTTTTTGATGGGTTCTGAGGGGTTTCTTCACCAAATATTGTAAAAAGGTTGTTGTACCTTATTGATGCTAAATATCGAGAGAACATCTCATCGGGATCAAAACCCCCTAGGGGTTGTGCTTCTTTTAGATTAAACATATTAAGTATCTCTGAGACCCATTTCAAATGGGATAGATTCCTGATCATTGTATCCCCAAATTGAAGTGGCAATGTAATGCATTTTTTTTCTCTTTCAATCAAATAGAATACACCAGGATTTATACTAACGTAAAAATTATGCAACAAAATATCTATCGTAGACAAATATAGGGAGTAGAAGTGGGTTTTTTGATATAAATACAAGAAAATGTAAGTGTTTATTTGTTCTTGAATGAAAATTCCCTTTCCCATAATAAAATCTTCAGCTTCCTGGGTTATTCTCTTGGGATCTACCCCAACCAATATGTGTCTTAAATCTCTAACAAACTTATCTTGAACAATGCAAATATTGAATGATTCTTTATGTTTATATATAATTGGGTGCCAAAACTAAACTGGTTCATTGTGTATATTAATAATTTCCCTGACAGGGAGATTGTTAAAGAAATTCCAAAAGTCAATTGCAAATACCAAATATACGGGCATGAAAAATATTTGAGTTCTGAAGTAGTTACTTAACTAAAAAAAATTTCATTTGATATGACCTCTACCCAATCAAACATGGCATCCTTGCGAAATGAAAAAGTATAGTGCATATAGAGCTGACATGGGTATGTGTGAAGTCAAATCGCAACCAACAACATGGGAGAACAACCATGAAAAGTCCCAATATGGTTCTTGTAGCAAGTTTATATTGATTACTAAAAGGTTGGTTAGAATGTTTGCAGAAGGTAGTAGAAAGTATTTCAACACATTGGAGATGCTTGCTTGAGAAGCCAAGAAAGTGTTTGCATCTGCAAGCATAAGTTTTTTATTTGCAGAGGGAAGACAAAGCATTTTATTGAACATTTTGGGAGTAAGCATGACTGGACTCTTTGTTTTTTTTTGTTACTTTAATCATGTTGTCCTTGAGTCGAACCTTTGGGCACACTAGGTCACAAGTTCTTTGAAGTCAAAGATTTCAGGAACACAACCAACATTGACCAAACGTTTGGTCGAGAGTATGTCGTTTTTCTTTTCTTTTGGTGTCTTGTTCAAGAACCACTAGTAGGAGGCAAGCCAATTGAAATTCTTGTCTTCCTTGGCTAGTGAATTGACAATATCACCGCAAAAGAGTTCTTTCCTTCATTTATTTGTCATAGTGATATTTTTTTTAATGAACCTTGGTTTAGGTGAACCTTATAAATAGTACATTAGCGAGGTGCAATTTCTTCAAAGAGGGATGCATGGGTCGTATTCACCAGAAGGGAATTTATGCACATATGAATTATGCTTGAAACACAAGTAATCATTAATAGGAAGCCTTATCTAGGTCTCAGAAAAGCACAAAATTTACTTTGCATGAAGTCTATTACCTAGTTGCCCTTCTTTTTTTCCAAATCAGAGTAAATCTTGATGCCATAAATGCTTTGGTTATAGTGCAAATTACGTGGCTTGTCAGAATCTCTAATGTGAAACTAATGCATTTACAAATGACAATAATTGTGACATGTATGGCTATCACACTTTTACTAAAGCGTATTTTCTACACGTAAGTTACTTACAGATACAGGTAGCCATGAATAGAAACCACTAGACAACTCATAGAAAAGTGACAAATTTACTTCGCACAAGTGATAAATAACTTCTATTTTTTTTTGCAAATCAACGCAAATACAAGCATCATAAATGACTAGATTAGTGTGCACATTAGCTAGTTTATGCAACAGTCTTCACATACACATTGCAATGTGCAATGCGCTACTGCCTATGTGCATATACTTTTGCATAGGTATATCCATGCACAACATGGATCCGCAAGCATATATGGTATGTGCGTAGAATTTTGCTTTGACGGTTTGTTAGCATCTCCACACATGTTTATTAATCATTTAGTATTATTTATCAATTATTTAATATTTAATAATTAATTATTTATTAATTATGTGAAATGTGCAATGCACAACTACTTATGTGCAAATACTTTTGTGCTTCTTATGTGTGGAGACTTTGTATGACTACAGAGCCATGGCTGTGCAGGAATATACCTGTGCTAAATAATTAATAAATAATATTAAATAATGCTCTACGGGAATATACCTGTACAATTGTGTCCACACATTGCATATAACGTATTATTAATAAAAAAAAAATAATAATATTAAAAAATTAATTATTTAATAAAGAATAAGTAGGTTTATTTTACTCATATATGCACCATTAATAGGCATATGTGTTTGGGGGATATGCCTGTGCAAAAGTCTCCGCACATAAGCAAGAACCCATTAAATAATATGCACATACGATGTACGAGTACAAAAAAATACTTGTGCAGAGATATACTTGTACAAAAGTCTCCACACATAAGCAACAACTCATTGCACATTGCAATATTAAATAATTGATAAATAATTAATTATTTATTATTAAATAATTAATAAATAATATTTAAGAATGCACATACCAGTGCAGAACCATAGCTGTGCAAGGATATCTCTATGCAAAAGTCTCCGCACATAAGCAGTAGTCCATTGCCTGTTGCAATATTTTTTTTTTTAAGTAAAAAAGGGGTGGTACCTTCTATAATATATTAACCCAAAACTTTGGCAAAAATACACAGTATCATAGCTAGAGTTACCAAAAGATGCTGCCGGTAACCGGAAACCAACATTATTGGGTAGAGCTTAGCAGTTTATACAGTAATATGGTCAAGAAAAAGACATCTGTCCTGCCCGTGGGAAACCAGGA
>JASDQU010323870.1:0-13004 GCA_032191745.1 Picea mariana
ATGGGCCCTATGCCCCCCCCCCCACTACCTCTCTAGATACCTTACAATTTTTTCAAGTTGGAATATAGCTTGTGTTTCCGCAGAGTGCCCCAAACCTATTGAATATGTTGCATGTTATCCTCCCAAGTTTTTTTGAAGTTGAGGATGTCATCCAGATATACCACCACAAAAGAGTTGGTAAAGCATCTCAATACATCATCCATAAACCTCATGAAATTTGTTGGTGCATTTGTTAGGCCAAATGGCATGAACAACCATTTGAAGAGACCTTCTTTAGATTTGAAAGTTGTCTTGATACATCAGTCGGTGTTAGGGTCCTAACCCAAACATAGGTAGAACAATATATTCAGATGTAATAAAGGTCAATATTAATAAGGCCTTGCAATAAAATATAATAAGTCGAATGTAAGAAGACCTAATAGAAGCTTCCACTTCTAGAAGGATCTTACTCTAGATGCTTCTTTTGATAAACATGTTTAATATAAATAGGAGTCAAGGGTATGAAAACCCTAGCTTGGATATTATTGTAATAGAGCTCTGCTCAACTGGAGGTTGGCCCTTGAGGAGGCACGTGAACATTGCTTTTAGAATCAAGGTGTTATTTCTTTTTTTATTCTTATATCATTTCAGTTCTATTGTGGTGATTGTTCTGGTTATATTGTTGTTATTTTGTCATTTCTAGCATTTTATTTTTGTTCTACATACTTTTTATATCTGGTATATTACAAGTGGTATGAAAGAACTTTCCTCGAAAAAAATTGTGGGTAATTGTTTTTTCAAGGTAGATACGTATTCCGATGTCTTTAAGCCACAAATATATGTCGTTACGCACATAAACCCATGGTTGAGGGATTCATACATGCAGGAAATACTGGTGGTACTTAAGCGCACATCTGTTGGCCACCCTTGTAACCCCTGTTGGTACCCCTTCGAGTGGTAGCACATAAGACAACACCTGTGTACGGATCGACCTAGATTACCTGAAACCCTCTTGAGATAAACCGATTGGTCTCCTGACTGCTATAGTGCCACTAAGAACAACACTCGAGAAGATACTCACTAATACCTAGGTAGTTGGGTAGTACGGCTAAGGGTACAGTCTAGCCTCCTTAGTTAGTGACCTAAGATATTGGGTCGAGTATTAGTGTTGGACCCCACATGTATATCAGAGAGCTATAGCACAAGGAAAACCCTTGTCTGTAGAACCCTTGAATACCTAACACTTGGGGACAAAAACATAAAAATATTTTTCACCTCTTCCATTGGATTCATCACTTCACCCTTATCACATTCATACATATCATTTTTCGGCCCAATGTTTGAACCCACCCGCCCCTTTTTGGTTCCCTCATCCTCATGGCCCATACCCATAGCCAAGACTTGGAAGCTCGCTTCAATACCTTGCAATTTGTCTCAGACCCAACAAGAAGTGAAACAACTTAGTGCCAATGTTTCCACCATCAATACCATCATCCATTCATCAATGGAGGAAATAAAACAAGACGTGACCACCCATCTTGAATCTATCTTTTCGACACTCTGTACCAAGCTATATATCCCTACAGATAACCCTTCCTATGACTTACCTCCACATACTGAAGGTGAGCATTTCTCTCATTCCCATAACTTTCACACCATCACTTTCAACGTGACCTACGCCTTCCATTGGTGGATGTGACCAAATTTGATGGCTCAGACCCCACTGGTTGGGTAACCCAAATGGAACATTATTTCTCTTTATATGACATTACATATGACTTGGCCAAACTTTGGTATGGCGTTCTCCATCTAGATCAAGAACGTTGGCAATGGTGGAAATGGAGAAAAACTTCCCATCAAGGGTATATTTATTGGACACACTTTGTGGCAGAGATTTATGAACGCTTTGACACTGACACCAACCATTTGGGCCATTTGACAAAGTTGAAACAATCAGGAACAATGGAAAACTTTATAGCTGCCTTTGAGCACTTGGAGTTTCGGACAGAGGGCATGTTTGATGCCTTTTTCTGAGAGTGTTTTATCAGTGGCCTCAAGGATGATATTCGTGCCTATGTCCTCATGGATCGGCCTCAGAGTTGGGTGGAGGCTACTAAAAGAGATAAATAAGCACAACATGTTGTATCTTCTCAAAACCAAAAACCCTCCTTTATCCCTCACCCTAAACCAATAAATCCCAGTACTCCCTCCACTCAACTAAAGATCCAAAAATTGACCAGTGATGAAATGGTTGAACGCCAACTCAAAGGTCATTGTTATAATTGTGATGAAAAATATTTCCCAGGCCACAAGTGTAAGGAATAAAATATTTTTATGGCCATCTCCAAGGATATTTCAGAAGAGGATGTTGAAACTCCCCTTGTGTCTGAGTCATCTGAAACCACTAACATAAGCCCTCCCTCAGACCCTCCCAAAGTAGAACTGGTCATTTCCCTCAATTCTCTCACTGGCTTCTCTGCTCCCCAAACCTTCAAGCTAATCGGCTACATCAAGCATCAAAAGTTCATCATTCTGGTTGATAGTGGAAGAACCCATAATTTTATTCATCGCCGCATTGCCCAAGAAACTCATTGCTACATCCATGCCATTAATAATTTCCAAATCATGATTTCCAATGGTGGCTCCATGAAATGTGGAGGGCATTGTGAAAATGTATGTCTCCAAATTGGTGACTACCACCTGAAATATCATATGTTTTCTATCGACATGGGCAGTTGTGACATTGTGGTGGGTGCAGACTAGCTAAGGACTTTGGGTCCCATTCTCATGGATTTTAAGGAATTAACCATGCAAATTGACCAGGAGGGCCACCAATATAAGTTCCAAGGCATCATTTTTGGTTCACCTAATATCATTAGTTCCCATTGCATGGAAAATCTACTCAAAAAAGGTCATTCTGTTGTTATTTCCCAACTCCATGCCATACAAGCAACATAGAGACCCTTAGTACCGCCAGACCTCCAAGCCATCCTTTCTAAACATCAACTAGTATTTTCCACTCCCTAGGGACTCCCTCCTTCCGATGGTGTTCATGATCATTACATTCCCCTTGTACTCGTAAGCCTTCCTCCCAATATCCATCCGTATCATCACCCCTTTTCCCAAAAAAATGAAATTGAGAAAATGGTCCAGGAACTCCTTAATGTAGGCATTATCCGTCCTAGTATGATCCCCTACTCTTCTCCTGTGGTCATGGTCCCAAAGAAAGAAGGTTCTTGATGAATGTGTCCTAACTTCCATGCCCTCAACAAACTTACCATTAAAGACAATTTTTCCATTCCTGTCATTGATGACCACCTGGATGAATTGAGCGGCAACCAATTCTTTACTAAAATTGATCTTCATTCGGGCTACCACCAAATACGTATGAAAGAGGCATACATTCCCAAGACTACCTTTATAACTCATGAGGGCCACTATGAGTTTTTGGTCATGTCCTTTGGCTTGTGTAATTCCCCCTCCACCTTCCAAAGCCTCATGAATCATGTCTTCCATCCTTTTCTCTGTTATTTTGTCTTAGTTTTCTTTGATGATATCCTCATCTATAGAAAAACCTAGACGGACCATCTTTCTCATGTGTATCGAGTTCTCCATCTACTCTCTCAACACCAACTTTTCCTGAAACAGTCTAAATGTGTTTTTGGCGCCTCAGAAGTAGAGTACTTGGGTCATCTGGTTGGAAAGGGCGGCATCAGTGTGGATCCTAAAAGGATTGAATCCATGCAAGACTAGCCTCACCCAAATAATATCAAAATCTTGCTTGGATTTCTAGGCTTAACAGGTTATTATCACAAGTTTGCTAAGAATTATGGAAAGATTGTAGCACCTCTCATTGCTCTCCTAAAAAAGAACTCTTTCACTTGGAATCCAATCGCTGCTCAAGATTTTCAAGCCTTGAAGATGTCCATGTGCACCACTCCAGTCCTGGCCCTTCCTGATTTCACAAAGACCTTTGTCTTGGAATGTAATGCCTCAGGGAAAGGCATTGGTGTTGTCCTTATGCAAGAGGGCTAGCCTTTGGCCTTTACTAGCAAGCAATTATCTGAAGTAAATCTGGGAAAATCAATCTATGAAAAGGAAATGTTGGATATTCTGCATGTTATTGATCTATGGAGCCCTTATCTGTTAGGGAAACGCTTCCAAATTAAGACAGACCATCAAAGCCTCAAGTATTTTTTATAACAATGCATTTCTTCCCCTGAGCAACAAAAATGGGTGACTAAGCTCTTTGGATATGATTATGAGATCATTTACAAGAAAGGTAAAGATAATGTGGTCTTGGATGCACTTTCCCAAAAATATGAATATGGATGATCCCTTTTTTCTCTTTCCTTCACTATACCAGATTGGCTCCAAGCCGTTTGCCAGGAATGGCTACAAGATCCCAAAAGTTCGCATCTAATCCAAAAATTGCAGTCCAATGATCCAACCTCCCCAGGGTACTCTTGGATCCATGATGAGCTTCGATACAAAGGCCATTTTTATTTAATTAAACAATCAAAGCTTAAATCCATGTTACTTTCTGAGCTTCATGCTACACCCACAACCGGGCACTCCGGGTTCACCAAAACCTATGACAGGGTAAAATGTTCTTTTTTCTAGGATGGTATGAAACAAGACATTTGTAATTTTTTAGCTGAATGTGATGTGTCTCAATGAAACAAGTGAGAAATAGTCAAATCTTTGGGCACACTACAACCACTTCCGATTCCATGTGCTATTTGGAGGGATATCTCTATGGATTTTATTACATGCTTACCCAAAACGGGAAATAAATCATTCATCATGGTGGTTGTTGATCGCCTTTCCAAGTATTCTCATTTCTTCGCTCTTCAACACCCATTTACATCATCCATGGTGGCTCAAATTTTCATGGATCAGGTCTTCAAGCTTCATGGCATGTCGCACTCTATTGTTTCTGATCGCAACCCAACTTTCACAACAATTTTTTTTCAAGAAATGTTCAAGCTACAAGACACCCAATTGCATCTCATCACATCTTATCATCCCCAAAATGATGGTCAAATGGAAGTTTTCAACAAGTGTTTGGAAACATATTTGAGGTGTTTTGCCTCGGAAAAGAAAAATCAATGGGCTCAATGGTTACCCCTAGTTGAATGGTGGTACAACACTTCATACCATACAGCTACACACATGACTCCTTTTGAAGTGGTATATGGATATAAGCCACCTTCATTTCTCTCATACTTACCTAGTGTCTCGAAGGTCTAGGCAGTTGACCAAACACTTACAGTTCGAGAGGCTATTCTCCGTACTCTCAAAGAGAATTTGGTCATGGAACATAATCACATGAAGCAACAAGCAGATCAAGGTCACTCTGAACTTCAATTTGCAGAAGGGGATCATGTGTTTCTTCGACTGTAACCTTACAAGCAAACTTCCCCCAAGGCCGAGCATTGTCAGAAGCTAGCACCCAAATTTTATGGTCCTTATATCGCTCTCAAGTGTGTGATACAGGTGGCTTATTAGTTATCTTTTCCCAGTCATTCAAAACTACATCATGTTTTTCATGTTTCATTCCTAAAGAAGGTGATTGGAACTAAGTGCCAAATTCAAACCAACCTTCCCGAGTTATCCGAAGAAGGATCCATTTGGCTACAACCACAAGCAGTTTTGGACCGGCGTGAGTGTCCCTTGTGTCAGATAATTATCAAGGAAGTGTTAGTCTAGTGGAAAGATACAACTCCAATAGATGCCACTTGGGAACCAACTACCATTCTACAAAAATTTCCACATCTCAAGCCTTGAGAACAAGGATGTTTTTAAGGGGGAGGACATGTTAGGGTCGTAACCCACACATAGGTAGAACAATATATTCAGATGTAATAAAGGTCAATATTAATAATGCCTTGCAATAAAATAGAATAAGTCGAATGTAAGAAGACCTAATAGAAGCTTCTGATTTGAGAAGGATCTTCCTCTAGACTTCTTTTGATAGACATATTTAGTATAAATAGGAGTCAAGGGTATGAGAACCATAGCTTGGATATTATTGTAATAGATCTCTGCTCAACTAGAGGTTTCCCCCTCGAAGAGGCCCATGAACATTTCTTTAAGAATAAAAGTGCTATTTTTGTTGTTATCCTTATATCATTTCAGTGCTATTGTGGTGATTGTTCTAGTTATATTGTTGTTATTCTGCCATTTCTAGGATTTTATTTCTGTTCTGCATACTTTTTATATCTGGTATATTACAATCGGTTCGATGGGAGCTTGGCGGTAGCCAGAATTTAGGTAAATGTTGCTAAAGAAATTTCCCCCCTTCAGTTGGTCAAGAAGGTCATCAATTTGGGGAATTGGGTACCGATTCCTAACTGTGATTTTGTTTAATGCTATGTAATCAATGCTGAGCCACCAGGTCCTGTCTATCTTCTACACTGGTACAATCAAGATTTCACAAGGGGAGGAGTTGGGTCTGATGTGCCCCTTTTGAAATATATCTTGGATATGATGCTTGATTTCGTCATTTTCCATCAGCGAGCAAAGATAAACTGGTCCATTAGGTAGAGGTGCACCGTGGGTTAGATCAATTGGATTCTTTAATTGGTAGTGCATCGGTACCTCGATGGGTGAGGAGAAGATGTCTCTATACTCTTCCATGATTTCATCCACCTGCTTCTTCTACAAAGAGAGGCTCTGTGTAGAGGTCATGTATATGGCGATGACCTTCTTCTTACTGTGATAATGGATCACAAAAAAGATGAACTTATTGGTCTATGAAATGACCTTACTTCATTGCTTAGCAGAGATTAAAGAAATAGGGGTAGGCAATGCTACCTATGGTATCCTGTACAATTGTCTACCCAAAGTAATAATAACACTGCGGGGTCTAGAATTATACACATCATGTCTCTTCCAAAAATATGGTTTTCCTAAAATAAAATCACAAACGTCAAGGTGATAAATATCACACAATACCTTATTTTCGAAGGGATTTATTTTGTAGGGAAAAAGACATTGTTGGCTGACACAAATATCTCTTCCTTGGAAAATCCAACTAATGGTGTAGGGTTGCAGGTGTGGTGTCAAAGATAGGTCCAAACGTTTGATGACCTCTATTGATATCGGGTTCTTCTGACTTCCACTATATAAAATGAAATGAAATGGATCCCCCTTTACCAACATCTGTGAGTGAAACATGCATTCCCCTTCCTCTGGTTCTTCTGGTTCGCTTGGATGGAATTTGCTGGTAATGATAGTGGAAGTGGGTTCGACATCGATAATCCTCTTCCCTCCTTTTGGATTTGATTCAGATTCATAATCTATCTCTGAATCGGAAGCTTTCAACTTGGCCACTAGTGACTTCTTGGAGAGACATTCTTCGGTGTTGTGCCAAGTGATTTTATGGTATTCACACCACTTTCCCATGTCCTTCTTCGAATTCTCATTACCCTTCTTATGTTGCAGCTTGGACTGGTTGTCCTAAGAGTGAACATATTTTCTCTATCCCCTTTTTGGGGGTTTGGGATGCCTTTTCCCTGCTTCAACTGTGAGGAGTTTGCAGATCTAGACTCTCTCCTCTTCCGCTTAAATTTATGCTCCATCTTGACATCATATATATAAGTCGTACCTAATGATGCGATGTCCATAAAATCCATTTTTTTTTTAATGTATCTATTCATACAACCACGGTATTTCAGCACCATATGTCATTTAGAGTCTTTGATGCCCAATTTGGTGCACAAGGTATGGAAAATATTGATGAAATTTGGTACTGTCTGGTCCCTTTTATGACGCAAGGTGGTCCATCTTGTGTATTTTTCCTCGTAGCTTCCAATAGGGTAGTATTTTTATTCAATGACATCCCTAAATGAATCCAATGTGGGGGAAACCACAAATAATGAAGATTCGTCTATGGACCTTTACTCAAAGTAAGTATGCCACCAGTCCTTTACATGGGGGACGACCTTGAGGAGTGCAAAAGTAATCTTTTCCCTATCGGAAAAATTGTGGACCAAAAATACCCTTCGATCAGATTCAACCATTTATCTACAACATCCACATTTATTAGTCCTTCAAATAATGGAATATCAAAATTTACTTGTACCTTGAAGGGGGTTACATGGTCGCTTGATGAAGATGTGTCTCATGTGGGCAACCACCGATGGATCTATGCAAATTTGTCCATCATTTCATTCCTTTTTCATGCAAGGGATTCCTTGAGAAACAATTTAAAAGGATATTTTTCTTCATAATATTTCTTCTCATCCCCCATGATATTTGGTCAGGATCGGTGCAATCGATCTTAAAAAGGCTTGGTTGGTTCGAGTCCCAACTTCTTGTACCTAGATCTTGTCGGAGACATGCACGAAGAAAAATAAATGAAGAGCAGACCGCTCTGATATCGCTGATCCGTATTTATGAGTAGAACGAAATAAATAATAGAATGAATACAATAAAAAATATATACAAAGAACAACAAAAAACATATAGTGAACAATAACTTCTATTGAATAAATAAAATAGGATCAAATTGTAAAACTGCAGAATTGGAAACAACTTGCTCGAATGGTGGTAGCTATCTCTGAGAAGAGATGTGGATGTTACGTGCATTCGTCTGATAAGAATGATTATAATGAGGGCCCAAAGCCATTTTTAACATTACTCATGAATTCCAAAACCCTAGACATTCAAAAACCTAACCCTAGGAGATGAAACACCAAAAGTTATGTGGGCCCTGATGGATAAGTTGGTACCTGAACTTCACAGGGTCATAAATTTTGCATACGACCTTCGTTTTAGGTGCGTGATAGCCCTTTGGAAAGGTATTTTCAATAACTACACATTATTTCATCAAACGCTAACTCCATCTTTAGTTTGACTATTTCAAGCCAAAAATACACTGTTTAGGGCCCCAAAACGACCTTGGAAGTCATAAAGATGTACTCATATAAAAGCTTCCAAAATAATCCAATTGGATTAGGTGGGCGGCCACCAATCTCCACCTGGAAGTTGTGTAAGGACCCAGGCATTGTCGAAAGTGTAGAATCCACAATTACAAAGAATAACAAAAGAATGTGTTGAACTAAACCTATCAAAAGTAGCTATTTGGTATAGGTGGGTGGCCACCAATATCCACCTAGATCACATTGTGTTTGATAGTATGTGCTCTATGCATAGTTTATTTACTTGGTTTAATTCATATTTTCATTGGAATTGGTGTAGTGTTTAATAAAACCAATTCTCTCTTATCAACTGTATTGGTGGATCAAATGGTTGAATGACATATTTTTAATGTGCATCATATCAGAAGATTTTTTTACTAGAAAATTGTCCAAAGATAAATAGATTGTAGAATTGTGATTTCCCCAAGGCCAACAACAAGATTCACATTGAAAAAAAAATCGTTTACACCTATATAGACTACCTTTAAAATAACAATAGCGATAATAAAAACCATCGAGCAATGTACAGATAAGAAACACATTTGTTTTGAATTGCTTCTAGATGGGTGTCATTTCCTCTTGAATCATAGGAAATTCATTTACGATAAATCAGGGACCTATATTACAATTTATTTTTCTTGTCACAATCAACGATGTGGAACTATTGGAAATGCAGAAGCATGGAAGTGTATCAATGCGAGAGCGTGGTCAATGCAGATTCTCCACACAAGACTTAAAAATAGGCAGTCTTAGGTTCATTGACTATAGTTATGAACATATGGCATCACTTGGTGCAATGATGTCTTATGCACATTGATATTGGTAGAGGAATATGGCTAGGAAAACCAATACTGTGTATTTTCAAGGCATGTGCAGAGAATTCATCCCAGTTATTATTGTGTAGTTTGGAACCTACTACAATGTTTTTGTCAAACATCGAAAGTGGCCAAGAAAAAAAAAATTACAAGCAAATTATCAAAATAAAAATAGATCTTAGAGATGGGATTACCCCAAATCCAAGAGCATGTGATGCATACCCTCCAACCCCTCCCTGGGGTTCGTGCGACCTCTTGTTCTAGGATAAATCTAAATCCGAAGTTGAATCAACTCACAATCTCATGTTGATCCCTTAGAAAAATTTACATAGGCCTTATGCCATTTTTCCCGAATGCAAAAACTTAAATTCGGGACCCTAAGGCACCAAATAAGTCCTACAAGGGATCGTGGGCCAAACTTGTGGGATAAAAAATCCAACCTCCGAATAATTCAATACTTCAGTGCTCTTGGGATTTGGGATTTTAAATGACACAATACTTTGTTTCTCTCGAATGTTGAATCGATGGAGCGATGGACAGTTACAAGGATCAACGATCCGTTGCGCTCGTTGGAATCTACAGTGGGCAAATACTTCAATAATTTGGTCTTTGATGATTCTACTCGCTCCAAAACCATATGAACCTGAAGAAATGAACTCCGAACCAAATCAGATGGTTCACGGTGCTTCCAAATATCAATGACCTCTATCCACTTCGCAGCTCCGAACTTTGGAAATTGTTGAAGTATTACTTCACTAATCCGCCAGAGTGCTAGACCGGTGAAGCCTTACAAACCACAAATGAAGGGATTGTGGTTTCCCACCATCCAATGGTCACGATCGACTGAGAGACTCTGGGCTTGAGGAGTTTGATATGTTTAATACACTCAATCCTCTGGAGTGTCGGGATGGAAAACTGGCGAAGGAATTCAATCAACGACTTCTCTGCCCTGATGGATGAACGGCTTGGATTTTATTTAGGCTTCAAGACTTCAAGAGTTCCATCTCCTTTTTCACACCACATGCAAAATATTTTGAACTGGTGAAGTCCGAAGGATTTTGAGACTTAACACTAACAAAACTCCTCAGAATCTAACAAGATCTGGTCTGTTCGTTCTTCAAACACACAAAATCCCTCCTCCAAAGGAATGTTACCACTACTTCTCCTGATATTTTATACTCAAAGGGTTTTGAACCCTAGCACACACTTTGCGCTATTTCTCTTGAGCTTGAAGTATCTCGTATTTTTGGTGTGCATTCCTTGCATTCGCCTCCCTTATAAAGTTTTTGACACTTCTCTAAGTGTCGGTCCTGTGCACTCCTTGCATGGGTCTTTCTCAAAGAACTTATACTCAATGAGTATATGTGCTCACCTTGCACTATCTCTGTAAGAATTTTACTCTATCCCTTCTGAGATTTTAAGGTTGTCAACGACTCCATCCTACACACTCCTTGTGTGGTCACTATGTGTTCCTTAACCAATTGTTTCATAAGAGAAACAACTAAAACTTATACAAATCTCAAATATTCATTCAAAAAAACATAAACACACATGTATAAAACACAATAAATGCATAAATAGAGCTTCATTCAATCACTTAGCTGAGAGATAAAAAAAACCCAGGTGTTGAAACAAATCTCCTTTCTCTTATATTCAAATAAAGAGTATATACATAGAGTTCTTGCAATCTTCTTATGTTCTATAGAAATAATACAATGAGCTTCAACAACTTCAACAACCTAACTTTAGCATGATTCAAGAACCTGTAAAATGACATAATTTACAAGTTTTATACATGAAGGGGCTTCTCGAGCCTTCTCTCCTAACTACCTACTACTATCACATTGAATTCAAAACATCCTACTTCTAGGCTAGCTATGAATTCATGATCATTTACAATATGGATAACAATCAATGCTTAACATATGTACAATCTCTCTAACCATTAAATAAATTACAATCTACTAGGACCTCCTGAAACGACTTCAGCCTCCAAACATTAAAGATCATTTATTACATCCTTTTTCATAAATTCAAAAATCTAAAATGCGCTTCCTCCTGTGAGAATCCAAATCAGCTTTCATGTATGTGTTGGATGATGCGTTGTCATCCTATCTAACCTCCTTTTGATTTTGATGGAAATGCTCCTCCATCATACTCCTCGGGACAAAAGATCGATGGAATCCTTTCCATGAGCTCCTGCACTGTCTTTCCATGTCTCTCAATGTCTGTTTCAGTTATCCAACTGACATCTTGTTAGAAAAATAGGACCGCGGAGCAATAAAATAAAACAAATGCAAAAACAAAACACAGAAGACACACAATACAAGAGAGACACAGATTTACGTGGTTCACCCAATGTGGGCTACGTCCACCAGAGAAATTTCCAGGTCCTTCCTTTATTATTATCCAGCAAATGAAGGGATACAACCTACAACAAAACTCGTTGTAACTTCCTCTTCTTTCTCTCACAGTATCCTCTCTCAGAATACAATATTTACCATCATCCATATCCGCAATACATTTCCCTCATAAAAGAGGGTTGCCTTCTAGGGAAAAAACCCTAACATAATCTCTACCGTTAAATATGCGATCTTATAATGAACAGTGGAAGAGTGTACATACTTCTGGGGTGTAAATACTTCATGGGGTATAAACACGGCTGAAATCAAGGACCTATGAATCAGGAAGATAATCAGGCTCCACAACCAACAATCTCCCACTTGGAGACTGATCTCAACAACTCCACCGCTGTTGTATATGATGGACTCTGAACCTTCTTGGACCTGACAAATTTCTCATTTTCATCTTCATTCTTGAAGACCAACTGAAACTGAGCAGGAACTCAATTTCTCCTTGGTTACTCCCTTTGTTAACATGTCTGCAGGATTCTGGCTAGTGTGTATCTTTTCCAGCTTCAATTTTCCATCTTCCAAGGCGGATCATATGAAATGGTACCTCAACTGTATATGCTTAGTCTTTGAATGGAAGGATGAGTTCTTTGCAAGGTGAATGGCACTCTGACTTTCATAGTACAACCGACTGTTCTCCTGCTTCTTTCCCAATTCCTCCATAAACCTTTGTAACCAAATCATCTCTTTACTAGCCTCTGTAGCAGCAACATACTCTGCCTCTGTTGTTGAAAGTGCAACAACCTTTTCCAGTTTCGAAATCCAACTTACTGTTGTTCCACCTATAGTAAAAACATACCCTGTGGTGCTCCTCCTGCTGTCCTTATCACTTGCCATATCTGAATCAACATATCCCTGTAGAAAAGTGTTTG
>JASDQU010323871.1:0-12973 GCA_032191745.1 Picea mariana
ATCAATGAAATAAGAGAGCAAATAGCTTTCTTATATAGGTTACAATCAAGTAGAGTCAAACCACTTTATGAATGTGGAATAAAGTGAAAATATAACCTAAAAGCAAATATCTGACCTAAAAGCAAATAAATTAACCTAAAGTCACTTTGACTTTATTAATGCCTAAGTCTAATTTCTAATTGACCATTATAAACTAATATTTAATTTAACATCGTGTTGGTTTCTATGAATTTCTTGATCCCTATCTCCAATGAATCTATCCCTCTCAACACTAGGACATTTATTCTACGGGTTTGATTTAGAAGCCCAAGTACCTTGGTATCTATTATCATTAGCAGTAGCTTACCTCTTATATAGTAGGTATTTTTCACTATTAATCTCTAACCAAAGGGTTTCTCCCATGTTCGATCTCAACTCATTATCATATTATGGATATTCATGCACGTTGATGGTAGCACTATCATAGATCTAGTTGAAGGCCTTGGACCTGTATGGCTATTTTCAACATCCATTCTAAACCTCTAGTGTGAGCTTCCCTCTAGCTAGCTCTATACATGTTCCAACCCTCCTTTCTAGTGGGCCTTCTTTTGTTGCAATTCTTCACCCCTCTCGATGACATTGTTCCCTCGTATGTGTTAGAGGAAGCAACATTTATTTTCGAAGGTATCATGATTTGGCTGCTCTCATCATGATCGCGTATTGTGCTTCGCTTTGACTATTTCACGAGCATGGAAATGCTCACCTCATTTCTAAAGAAATTGTATATATGTATCACCTCACCATTGTTTGTCTTACAAGTGGCATTTCATGTTTCTCCATTAAAGCTCTTTCCTCTATAGATGACACTCTCTCTCTATAATTTTTCCACACTACATAGGCAAAAAAAAACGCATGATGTATTGTGGCTACACAATAAACTCCTAACTGCACACATCATGAGGCATCTATTACCACAATTTCACACACCTACCACATTTAAACATTTAAATGATTTTACCCAAAAACATCATAGCTCATAACATACCTCACATAATATAGCTATGTGCATAATTTATAGGCCATTTATACACCATCAAACAGATTCAAACCTTTAGTTGACCATTTTACACGTTCACGTAGTATTCCCCTTTAAACTCACGCCATCATGCCAGAAATACTTTAATACTCGCGTGACCCCTATAAATTCATTATTCAAGGATTTTTATGGCCCATAAATGCCAAAGGACACTTGGAAACGGTGGTTGGTTGAACACAAACCTTGTTATACCTTTGATCTCATTGGTATTTGGAAAATTAACCTTCGTTTTGGTCAAATCAAGCACATTGGAGCCCATACCTAAGGTGTCGGAATTCCCATTTGAACCAATTTAGTGTTTTGCTTAGGTTTAGTTCATAATAGAAGTCATGGTCATGCATTTGATAGAAAAATTTGAGAGTAGTGTTATGTTGGTGGATTGAAGCTAAAGGGTGTGAAATGTTTTGCCTCTATTCACAATATCCATTGAATTTGCTTACCCTTATGTTGTCCATTTTCCCCCTCCAAAGTGACCTTTTATATAGAAGTGATTCATGTTTATCTTCAAAGATTGGGATTAATCTCATTCGAAGACAAAAGAACCCTCCCATGCAAAATATTTAAGCCCACTTGTTGTAGGCTTCTTCCCAAGTGATATTGTTTAGTTTTTATTGTTTTTTTCATCAGAATAAAATCAACTTCTTTTCTTTCCCCAAAAAATGTTGTTTAAATTATTGAAATTCAGTGTTTGATGCTCTAATATTGGTTATACATGCTAGAGGATAGATAGGTTGTTCATAGTGTTTTTTACTCACTCTTTTTTCTATTCCTAGTTTTAACAACCAATTAGGATAAATTTTTGGTACTTTCATACCAAAAACCCCTTATGTAATACGATTTCGGTTTTCTCTCGGAGGAACCGATGGTGGTCCTCCAAATCCCCTTGTTCCTGCCATGGTCATTGAAGTGTTTGCAGTGCATTGAATGGTGGCACATCTAGTTAATGAGATATATAGATGTGGGAGATCATGGATATACAAAGAGAACTCGTGATGGAATGATGTCACTAGTCTCAAACCTTTGGGTCTCACTGTAGTCAATTAAGTAATTTCAAAATAAATGTGAAAATGTGAAAATGTCTCCAAAATAACGTTAAGTGTAAGTGCTCATGAAATTATTATGAAAACAAGTGAAGTGCTCAATTGGTGCACAGTGTGGTTTTCAACTGTCAATGGCGGTAAAAGTGGTTTTAGTAACCAGGTTGTGTGATGATAAAAAGTAAATGTACATTCTTAAAACTTTATCAAGGTTCAAAGAATCCATGTTAGAGGAAATTTGAGATGTAAATAGGCTTCCTAAGAAAATATAATATAATAAGAACACATGTCATATATCATACTACATGATAGGTATTATGTAGTGAAGATGAATTTATATTTTCTCATTAATAATAATTTCCATATAAGCTAGGTTGAAGTAGAGTTACAAGATGAAAATTAAAAAATAATAATGAAAGATTTAGATTCTTGTGCACTCACAATAAACAATATAGTGTTAAACATTTCATTTAATATAAATTATAATTTATTACATTTACAATTAATATTTTATGTATTCAATCTTAAATTTAGACTTTCAAAACAAAATATAATTTTAATAAATATAATTAAACAATATAGTAAAGCTAAAAAAATATTCATTATTATTCATTTATAAAACCTTTATAATTACATGATACTAAAAGGTATACTAGAATCATATATTGAGAAAATTTGAGAGAAATGCATTTTATTAGCTAAAACGGGTTTTAAGGGTAAAGACACAAAAATACATGTTTCATGTATTTTCATTTGATCTCATGTGAGTTTACTAAAAACATAAAGTATGGGTACTCGTTGGATGCATACTTAAATTATGCATCCAATGAGTATGTGTACTCGATGCCTTTTTATATCTTAATAAAAGTATTAAAAGGTATAAAGTACAAGTACTTGTTGAAAGCATAATTAAATTATGCATTTGCAATGTACCTGGATAAATTGAAAATAGGTGGAAAATTTGTATTTCTACTATTTCCTCCAAAACATCGAACATAATTTAAATAGATTTTTTCTCTTAAATGTATTAATGATATAAAATAATTATTGTATTCCAAGTTAACCCCTTATGATCATAATAAAAGTGAGACATTTTTTTTACAAGTAGAGGTAGTGATAATATAAAAGGAGCAAGTTAATCAGTGGACAAACTCAACCATTTTTCCATCAAAATTCCTCCCTAAATCTTGTAAGAATTTTTCCCGAAGTTATAGCTCCACCAAATTGATGGGAACTTTGACAATGGAACTTTTCCCTCAAGGGTTTTAACCTTTTTTAGGAAAATCCAAATCTTTGGAATTTCAAAAAAATTAATAAATGAGAGTGGAACTTTGCTTCGCTCTTCAAAACAAAATCACCTAAAAAGTTGAGTTTTTCCACTTTTTATCTCCCTCCAATATAAAACACGAATGTGTCAAACGATGGTGATGAAATTCATCAACACAAGTGAAAGTATGATAGAGAGAATTATAGCAAGTTACGTCGAAGGTGATGAAATCCAAGAGATCTCTCATTATCCATCTTAAGTGCCCTTGCAATCCCACAAAAGTCGCATGGTGGTAAACATATCACTAGGCACTAAGATACTTATTCACGAGTCATAGACAAGGGGTTACTAGCCTCACAAGTCAATCAACATGTGAATTTGAATGAGTTGGGAGACTCATGCAAAATTCATTGGTCCAACCTCAATGTTGACACCAAAAAGGTGGTGTGTCCCTTACATTGACAAACATAATCGATAGAAAGGTTTTTCAATCTCCCTATGACAACTTATATGTTTCAATGAGAAATGACCATGGAGTGTTCTTGGGATGCCTAACTCCAAGGTCCTAACCTATACTATTAATTGTGTTTGGTTCCTCAGATGAGGAGTTTAGTGGGTTGATTTAAAGGGTTAATTTAAAAATTCTTGACTTGGCAACATAAACCAAGTTTTTTTTTTTTCTTTTAAAGAGTGATGAAGGAGATCTGACACACTCTCAATCATTTTTTAATCATGTAGGTTGCTAAAAAATCACAATGTGAAAACCATACTCCAATATGAAATAAGTTTTTCATCCTTCAATGTGCGCACAAGTGGTGTGAGCTTGTTGAAATTGAAAAGCTAGCTTGAAAGTAGTTTGTGGAAATGGAAAATGCTTAAAAAGTAAAGAATTATTTTACCAATTCCATTTTCTCTAAACATGACTCATTTCAAGTAGATAAAAAACAATTACACAAACTATAATTCTGGAAAAATATATATTTTAAACCCTCCCCCACCTGCTTAGCAATTCCTCTTTAAAAAATCATTTTTTATACTCCATTGTGCAGGTATAAACCGATAAATAGAGTGCAATTGCACAACTCTACACATGTGTGTCACGTAATTCCTAAATTGTGCCACTATGTGAACTAGCCCATGAAATTGTGCAAAAATGGCTTTGATGATTGCACAGTTTTCAAGGAATGATGAAAACTTAAAAACTTGAAATTCACAAGCCTCGTAGCTAAGTGTTTGGGGGAATGAATTCAACATTATAGTGGTGAGTGCTAGAAAGCACTAAATAATGGAATAAAATTCCTAGATCCAGTGAATGGAATAAATTCAGTATTTCTTCCCCAATATGGTCAACATTTTGTTTTGTGTGATTTGGTGCACGGAGTAAAAAAATGCACTCAATCGAAAGGTTGGAATTATTGAAAAAGAAAAAATGAAGTGTGAGTTGTGTGAATAAGAAAAACAAACTAAGTTAATTCCTCCAACATGCAATAATTCAAAAGAGAAGGGAGAATCAAACCTTAAAGTAAGCTTGATGGTGAGGTGGCTTTGAAGTGGAGCAAGAAGAAATGGATTCTAATGGAGAAGCCTTTTCTCAAAACTTGCACACAATGACAACAAAGAGCCATGAAAATTACAACTCTCCGACAAGATTAGAAAATCAAATGGTTAGTTTAAAATCTAAAGAAGCATGCAAACCATTTTAACGAGATTTTAGGGGGGGGGGAGACTGAATGTGTTGCATTGCGATCAAAGATAAGAACATGATACAAAATTGAAATATTTTACCTTAAGAGAGTGTTGAAGTTGGAATCCAAGCTCTCTCTTTGAGGTTGTTCTTTCCTGTTTTAGGACTCTCTCACTAATCTTGGAGTGATTTGAGAATTTTCTCCCTTTATGTGATGGACAATGAAGGAGGAATTTGGGTCGCACAACCTCCCATGAATCACAATGAAATGGATTGAAGAAAGTTAGTTTACAATCTCTAATTGAAAATTTACAATGTAACCTTGATTGCATTGAACCTATTTAATTGCATGGAGAAGGCTTCATTTATAGGGTTTCCTATAGGAATAAATGGAGATCATTTCGAAATCTTGGCCCATTTGATTGTCTTGATTGACTCAATTAATCAACTTTGATTTTCAAAGTTCTACTAAACTGCATGTTCCAAGATTAAAACTCTGCATGAACTAAGGCATTCTATGGGCAGTGAAATTTAATGTGATGTTGGAAAAACAATAAGTGTGCAAGCATCTAAGGTCTACCACATAGTTCATGTGGAAAAAGAATTAAGGGCCCACGTAGTTCTCCTTTTGATCAAATTTTTGGTTTGACTTCGGTCCTCCAAGAAAAATTGGGACTCTATAATATTGTGCTTCATTTTGGTGGTTAATGATAGCTTATAATGTCTTTAGCATAAATTACTTCAATTGTGGAAGCAAATGAAAGTGGATATAACAAGGCCATCATAATAACATTAGTCACGATCTTTCCCAGAGGAAAATTGATCATTTGCATTTTGTTAATATCATTCACTTGTCTTAGATCAATTGCTCACTTGATTTTAGAATAGATTATCATCATGACATGTTATTTGTTGGGATATTACCTAGTAACAAGTCAAAGCACTTGTTGTGATGATAACCTAGGCTCATAACTAGGAAGAGGTCTCCAATAAAATGCCACATATAAGACGGGATGAGAGTCTTCAATAAAATACCACATATAAGACTGGGTGAAATTCTTCAATAAAATACCACATGTAAGACGAGGTGAAAGACTCCAATAAAATACCACATATAAGACAAGGTGAAAGTCTCGATGACCTTAACAACCTATGGGTGAGGTGAATTAAATGTAATTAGCATTATCACAAGCATCAATGCGAATTGTTCCTATTAAAAAAATTAACACCATGATGTGTTAATAATATGTGTCCTTCATTTAATAGAACTCCTTTGTTTGACAAGTGCATATTGCTTTATTAATGGAGTAGGCCACTTGAGAGAAAGAACTAAAATCAAATAAGAATGTTGAAGCTTTCACCTTACAATTGAGTAAGGTTTATGTTTTCTTACAGTGTTTTGTACCCTATAATTGTTGGGATCCCAACGTTATTTATAGTTCACTAGAGAACCTTAATCATAACCACCCTAACTACCTATTAGAATATTAGCCTCACTTATTAGCCTCACTTATTTACAAAATTTTAGAATATTTTTTTCTTTTTAAAAAGTTACTTAACTCTTATTATTCACTTACTAAGTTTCACCTAATTTGTTTACGAGGCACGTTGTTTTCTATTTAGCCATTTGATGTACATTGATCAATAGCCAACCTGACTACTGCACCTATCACATTGAGCCATGTATAATAATGTGGTGGCTAAATTCATTACTAACACATGTACCCTAGACATTTGTTGGAAAAGTTCAATTCTTATGTTTCAATCCTATCACACCCAACCCATTACAAAGGTTGAAATGCTTAAAAAGTGTGAAATACGTTGAAAGTTTGAAAACACTCCAAATTCTACTTTATCCATGTGAGATCCTATGGGTCCTAGTTCACCATCAAACACCCATTACAATGGTTGAAATGCTTAAAAAGTGTGAAATATGTTAAAGATTATTTTTTGCAAAAGTTCAATTCCTATGTTTCAATCGTATCACACCCAACCCATTACAAAGGTTGAAATGCTTAAAAAGTGTGAAATATGTTGAAAGTTTGAAAACACTCCAAATTCCACTTTACCGATGTGAGATCCTATGGGTCCTAGTTCACCATCAAACACCCATTACAAAGGTTGAAATGCTTAAAAAAATGTGAAATGTGAAATATGTTAAAGTTTGAAAACATTCTAAATTCTACTTTATCTATGTGAAATCCTATGGATCCTAGTTCATCATCAAACATCCTAAAATGGGGTATCACTTTTAATTTTTAAAGTTAAAAATTTGATAAGTCCTTCTGCATCGAGTATCTTCATAATCCAAATCTAAACATCCTAACATCCTAAAATGGGGTATCACTTTTAACTTTTAAATCCTAAAATGGGGTATCACTTTTAATTTTTAAAATTAAAAGTGATACCGAAATGTCAACATATCAAATGTACAAACATTATACATATCTATATATTATCATCATATATTTACAAACAATAAAACATATTTATTTTGCCTTAATAAAAAATGGTCATAAAAACAATGAAATAGCCCAATCAAACGTAAACCTTGACTCAATATTTATAAATGGTATACACACTTGGACACTTCAATAAAATAAAATTGTTCAATGTTGACAACAACTTTCAAGGAAACTATGTACATTGTCAACTTTCAAGGAAACTATGTACAATGTGCTTGCTCTAATTATAAACTATGTACAATGTGCTTGCTCTAATTTTAAAACTAGAAAAGTAGTGTTAAAGCTTTATTTATGAAAGTATTATGAGAAAAAAAAAAATAATATTATAAAAATATATATTTGACAAATAATATATTGTTGAACTTCCTGCATACATGTAATATATAGCAATACTATTATAAAGATGAGTTAAATCATTTAATGGTGAAACATTATATACATTTGAGCCTCATAACTAAGCACAAAGGAAAATGTATACAACTAACATAATATGATATTATGAAAATCACTTAAGTGGTTATTACATTAAAGTTAGTCATCTCTTTATATAAGGTTATTCATTGAGCAAGTCATTTTCACTTATGAATGTGGGATAGATCGCTTTATATAAAAATTACTTTAAAAGAATATAATTTAAACAAAGTTATAGCTCCATTAATCACAAGTTTATCTTTGAAAATAATGCTTGGATTAGATAAAACTTCATCAAGTTGTCTTACAACCCTCATAAAGGTGTAGCTCCTGAGCTAAATTCATATTCCACCTCCTTGAACTCTTGAATCATGAATCTCTCAAACTGAGCTACAACCATGGTGCTCCATCGAGTTGTCTCATAACCCTATTAAAGATATAATTCCCAAGATCCATAAACTCCCAAAATATTTGGGCATCCATGTGTAACTTCATCTACATTAAATCCCTTCCTATATTCAAAGTGTGGGCTTTCAAAAATATGAAATTGTTCTTCAGAAAGGACATCACCATTGTCAACGTCTTTGTATCTTCGACAATGGCTACATTAACTACATTTGGTTTGTATTTGAGCTTTCCCTTGAGAACATCATTGGCTCGAATTCTTCAATTACAGGATGTGTAACCCATTTTCTTGTAGTGATTACATTCAATCTCCCCTTTGTCTTTATCCAATATTCTACTATTGTTTCTCAAGTATAATGCAAACTCAATTTAAGGATCACCTTTTGTATCTTCTATAGTGATTCTCTTTTCTTCGGCTAAGAGAGCTAAAATCATGTCTTCTAGAGTTTGAGAAGGCCTCTAATTGAAAGTAAAACTTGAATTGTTAAATTTAGAAGGCTGACTATTTAGCAAAATGGCTTTGTCATCCTCTTCATCTACCATGACATTGACTTATTTTAGTTGTATAATGAAAGATCTCATATTGCTTATGTGGCTAGATGTTATTTAGCAAAATGACTTGGTCATCCTCTTCATCTACCATAACATTGACTTATTCTAGTTGTATAATGAAAGATCTCATATTGCTTATGTGGCTAGATGTAATGACTTTGTCAACCATCTTGAATTTGAATAACTAAGCTTTTCAAAAAACTTTGCAATGACCACTTTTGCTCCAAACAATGTACTCAAATTATCCTGAATTTCCTTGGATGATTTTTCTAGATCTACATTGTGTAACTCAAAATATGAGAGAGATAGGCCAATAATGGCTTTGATTTTATCATCTCTGCTCTACCAATCTAGTAATTTATTTGGGTTTGTAAGTGGTTTCTCATTCCCATTTACTATTCCCCAAATTCTTGTCCATCAATTACATTTGTTTTTTTACTTTCCAGGTGTGGAAATAGAGGCCAAAATATTTTCTAATGTAATTTCCATTGAAAAACAAAATATGTGTAAACCCTATAAAAAAATCTAAAAGATAACTTTGCTTGAAAAAAATGGCTAGAAAAGCAACAAGAAACCCTAAAGGAAAAAAAATTGTATGTACTCTACCCCTTTGAAACTAGAAATAGGATTACCTATGCTGAAAAATAAATGAAACGTCTTATGCATGTAGCTATTGTTGATTGGAAGATAAGCTGCTAGAGGGAGTTTACATAGAATATGTGTAAAGAATCACCAACACACCAATTTGTCCAAAAGACCAAAAAGTTGTTGTATGGTAAATATTATCTCCCAATCTAGCACCCTTCTGCAAAGCCTATCATAAGGTGCAAGACAAGTGTAAACTTTGGAAGTACTTGTCATTGTCACCTTAGCAATTACTTCCCTCGTTTTAGTGAAGAATGAAATCCAACACAAGGGAGGATTCCCTAGTAACTTCAAGGAATCCTATAGCAATAAAAGTCAAGTCTATGGCCTCATATGTTAATAACTCAAATATACCACCAATAAGGAAAGGTTTAAGTTAAAAAAAAGGTGGCTAAGTAAAGAAATTCCATGTTTGTGTGTGAGGTTTTTAAGGCAATAAAAGATCATTACCAAGTCAAATAAGTCAAATAAAATCCCTGAAACACTACATATCAAAATAAAAGCTATGGTTGTCATAAAACTTGTACTAAAAGATCATTAATTCAACAATATGACAAGTTACAACAACAGAAATATAATAGTGCTTAAAATCAATAGACATGCAATGAAAGAGGGATGAAAATGCAATTCAAAACTAGGGTTTAAGTTAACAATTGCTTGCTGAGATGTAAATGGCATGAAACAAGCTCGAAACACCAGAGACATCAAACCCTAGCAAGCTGAAAATTGCAACAACAATACAATAAATGATGTCAAGGAAGATTCCACGAATGAAAAATGCCAATAAACCTTAGATGTTAAGCCAAGAAGAGGTTGGAAGTTGAGATTAATTCCTACTCTAACCATAAAACATCAAAGGAGGGTTTAATGTCACTTGTAAGAAAAAAAGACTAGTGTCGTCTAGATTCCTTGGGTATATGGAGTCAAAGATGTCCTTTCCTTGAGACGAAAGGCAAGAGAAATACCTAAGAACTAAACCACAGAGTAGTCCACTACAAACCCTAGGTATTAAATTTTTAGAAAAGAAACTCAAGGTAGTCCACTACAAACTCTAAGAGGTCGTCTTATGTCTTTTAGGAAACTTTAGCAAGATATCAAGATGGAACTTGGTTAAAACACTAGAGTAGTTCACTACAAAACCTAGAACTTTAACCTACAAGAATAAGACTATGGGTGGTCCACTACAAACCCTAGAATTATCCATATGTCCTTAAATAAGCTTCAATAAATGATTACAAGGGAAGGTAGTCCATTACAAACCTTCATAGGGTTTCAAGACAAGGTTTATTTAAGAAAATACAAGATAACATGCAATTATCACCGCTTTGATAAGACATTAACTTAATACATCAAGAAACAAACCAGCAATGACTTAGAAAGAGCACTTACTAGGTAAATCAATGAGCATCCATGAAACCCTAACCATGAAATCCTCCACAAAACTTGAAAAACATCCACAAGGTCATCCCCAAAACAAGGTGCATAAGTCATACATGGTGAAAAACAGAGATTGAAGACAAGTGTAGTGATGATTGTCCACAAGGTGAGTTATGATTTAACAAATAGAGTACTCCCTTTATATATGTGAGGTAACTAAGTATTATATCCTTCTAATAAGCCCCTAAAACATATAAATTTGTGATACAATGTGGATAGGTCGTAGGGAAACCCCCAAAAGTGCCTCCAAAATGAAAATAAAATGCTAAAACATTAAAATATCCTCCTAAAAGGCCATGTATGTGAATGTAAAGTACCAAAAGAGGGTGATGTCATCTCCTCAAGGGGCACAAAAGCTCCAAAAGTCACATCCATCCCTAAAAGGTGCAAAGCATCATCAAAGGTCATGTCCCCTCATTAATAGGGTCACATCTCATCATCAACAAGGTGCCAAATCATCATCCATGTGATAGGTCAGATCAATGAAAAGTCATATCACTCCAAGCATGATGTCATCCTCTAGATATGCAACGTCCTATGAGAAAATGCCAACATCGTGAAGGAGGAGGATTCCATCATCCCTCCAAAGGGGTATATCACCATCATTGCATGTCATGTCATCAATTTAAGCCATAACGTCCTCAAAGGGTGCATGACATCATCAGGGGCTCCATGTGGCATGTATATTTGCATGTGCAACATCCTGGCCCATCAATGTAATGTCCTAAGTCTAGGAGGTGTTGGGAGGTGTGAAAGGGCATTCCAAGTCATCAAGTATCTCAATGCTCATCATCATCGGCCCAACTTCCTCCATATAGTGTGCAACGTCCAAGGTAGAAGCACCAAAACGTCCTCTATAGGACCATCTCCAGCGGTGCATTGTCATCAAGCAACGGCTCATAGAATTAGGTAAGCCCAACCATTATGGATACAAGAGCCATTAGAATCATAAAAAGTAAGCCACATAAGCAATTCACATTAGGTATCTTCTTCAAACTTCACACTAGATTAATAATTTATGTAATTTTCCAAGTTTAGGTATGGGAGGACCATCATAAGACCGTATTAGGTGTGTCAGTACCCAAGTAGAGGAGTAGTTCCCGAGAAACCCATCAAATTGTAAGTATAAGTGAATGATGTGGCATGGGGTTTACTTCATGGTCATGGTGTCATTGACATGCAAGGACATGTGTGAGGCTATCTCCATGAGTGCCTTTGTAGAGGGATCGCTTGGTGCGAGTTACCCTTTCCTCAACATTATTTCTTTCCAAACCCCTATTCTTTCATTTCAATATTCATTTATTTCTTTGCAAGATCCTTTTTAGTTTTATGCATTTGGTTTTACCAAGATTCAACTAAGTCCTTTTAGTTTGATATGCATTTAGTGCCTTAGGACTTGGGGCGATGGCCTCATAGTGAGGGGGTAGAGCTCAAGCTAATATTTGGTTTTTGATTTGTCATTTTTCACCCCATTTCATTTTCCATTATTTTACCAATTACATCAACTTTGGGCATTCAAACCCCTTCTTCTCTTAGGAGGATGAAGGTACGGACCTTTTTTGGATGAATATAACAACCACTTCCAGACTGTAGGACAGTGGAAGGGAGTAAGATGAAAAATTTCAAGTATGGAAGGGAATGGTATGCTACCCCTAGCAAGGCCTCCTAGTAGTGCCCCTTTTCCCCAAGAGTGACAACACTTGACTAGGACACATAGTATGGCCATCAAGATGAAACAAGCAGAAAATCATAACTTCCAAGCATCGTGGTCCATTATCCGAATTCAACCCATTATCCTGACCTAAATGCCTAATTCATTAAATGTAACACTCTGTATGAAAAAATAACTAATGTAACTCATGTGTGTTGGACCACCATCATTGGATGAACCCACTAATCAAGTGAACAATATAAACAATGATGAAGGGGGAGGCATTTGAGGGGTTGTTTTCTATGGATAACGTTGATAATCATCTATGCGATCATGGAGAATGC
>JASDQU010323876.1:0-12972 GCA_032191745.1 Picea mariana
AGGTGTGTAAATGCGGTTAACAAAACACACAATGGTAACGTCCTTCGATGTAAGTTTAACGAGCCCAGAGAAGGTAAGCTCGGTGGATTTTCATATTTAGAGAGTCTGAAAAAACATAAAAGGAGACTCCATTGGGGTACCTTTTTCGAAGATAGTCTAGTCGGTTCGAAAAAGGGGTAAACTAGCACCGACAAGACATCTATTAAAAACCATTTTAACGAGTGTGATAAGGACACGATCACTCGGCCATTTTTTCATTTTTAAGGAGTCTGAAAAAAGATTAACTATGGACTCTGTCAGGAATGTTCTTCTGGACCAGTTTAATGAGTGTGAAAGAATAAGGTCACTCGACAATCTTTTCAATTTTAGGGAGTCTGAAAAGAGCTTGACTATGGACTCCATGGGGGTTCCTTTTTCGTAAGTTTAGTCCCTCAGGCCTGAAAAAGGGGTAAAATTATACCTGAGAGTACTCTTCTAAAGAACGACAGTTCCATAGAGTATACATTTATTCGTACAGTTGGTCGTCCGCACTGAAAAAGAAAAAGAGGTAAACTACCGCTGGACAGACGTGACTTCAAATTTCAGTTTAACGAGCGTGATAGGCCACAAGATTGCTCGACAATATTTTCATGTTTAGAGGGTCTAAAAAGGGATTAAAAGAAGACCCGTTATATCTTTTGGGAGTCCTGAGGGTGAGGTAAAGAGTGAAAAGAATTCATGCAAATGAGTCTCAAACTCGTAATCAAGAAAAACTACAAGGATTCTCGAGCCTACAGTGATTAGGGACAGCATGGATACCATAATGCAACCAGGATCTACCTAGGGCATCCATGTTCTAGTAATCTCTACCACCAAGTTGCGACACTTCTAAAGAAAATTTGATGGTTCCGTGCCGTAACCTGATGGGATCAATCCTATGGCAAAGGAAAAAGACAACAAGATACAAAAGTCAGGGTCGAAACCTAACCTACATGCTCAAGTTGATCCCTAGAATTTTTTTTTCATGGATCATCAAAAATTACCCAAAACTCTCAAAAAACTATCCCGATACCCGATCATATCCCATGCATGCAACTCCTGAATCACTCTAAATGGTTTTTGGTTAAAAAAAATGATAAGGGAGGCCAAAAAAGTGACAAAAAGAGGCCAAAAAGTCTATAAATAGAATTTGGTAGCTCATTATCACCATTGTTGATTTGGAAATTGACTCTGGAGCCAAAAGACCCCCTTGGATAAAAGAGATGATTCTGGGAACTACAGTGGATGAAACAAACTTTTGTCTGAACCAAGTAAGTACAAACTCTCCTATATTGTATTTAAAATCTCTCTTTTTGCATTGGGTTTCATTTTTTAGGGGGGCGTCGACCTTTAAAAGGTCGACCCTAGGTCCACGTGGGTTGTCTCAGGACAGGCCGCGTGTACATTTGGGCATAGTAAACTCTGCACGCATGTACACGTGACTGTCAACATTACAACACGCGTGGACCCCGTTATTGAATTAAAAAGGCTTAAAAATCAAGGATTAACTCTCTTGAACCTTGGTGTTTTCTAGGATGTATGTCCACTAGAGAGAAAGAGAGCATGAAGAAGTTAGTGAGTTGGTCGGGGAAGACTCCAATGCTGTGGCTACTTTGATGCAGTGTGGGTTACTCAAGTTTTTCCTATGTCCTTTTATGTGGGCACAAACTAGGCTACTGAATGCCTTGATTGACTACTAGCATCTGGATGCAGAGGCATTCATGTTAGAGGGGCAGTCACTGGTGCCCATGACCAAGGACATTTAATTTTTGAATGGCCTCTCTAGGAAAGGGGAACCAGTCAACTTTCAGACTTTTCCTTCGGGGATGCATAACATAGAGGAATTGATAGGTCACAAGTTCCCATTAGCAAGATCACTGACTTATCACTACAGGCGATAGTATTGCTTATTGGGTGAATTACTGGTTCTGTGGCTCTACATCAGGCATCCCATGCACAGATGAACTATGCAATCGAGTGCTTTTATGCACAAAGTTTTGATTGGAGTACCACATTGCTTGAGTGTATGAAGAGGCAGTTGACAGATTTCCATTTGTGGACACAGAGGAACTTTGGGTTCGGGACCATTCTGTGTTCATTCCTTTTTGAGAGAGTTTTGACTTTTAATCCTTGAGTAGTGGTATGAGGACATCATGCCTCTCTTCCTATTGTGTGTAGATGGGTAGTATTATTGTCGCGACAGGGTGGTGGAAGGACTAATGAGTCCTTCGACGATGACTTCTTCGTGTGGTTGTCACGACAGATCCCAGTTATAGAGAATTACCCCTATGTCGGGATTGACTTCTCAAGAGACCCTGAGATACCCATACCTCCTGGTGAGGAGCGAGGGGAGATGGGTAAGTCTCCACCTTTGTAGTTTTTTTTGTTAAACATATGTAATTTTTATGTTTTTTTTGTCATATATATCATTTTTTTGTTATACCAGAGTATTTGACGGATACATGTGCGTTGTTTGCAGACGTGGGACTAGTGAGACCCGCTGACTATGCGAGGAACAAGCATCGTCCTCAGCCAAGGCCCGCTCCTGCCGCCACAGGGGGACCAACAGTAGTAGGAGATCTTCCAGCCGGGGAGGCTAAGAGGGTATTGAGATGGGTCAAGTGGAAATTTACTGCACTCACTCGCATGGTCCCGATGGTAGAGATTGAGGACTTGCCACCATCTATGCAACCTCATGTAGTGGGGGCACCACGGACGTGGGTCCAGTTATTTTAGAATTTAGCCAACGCTGTGGATCAGTATAACAGGGTCCACAGGCCCTGACTTTAGCTAGACATTCTTATGTGCCACAAGCACTACTTGTATATATTTTTTGAGGGCATAAGCCTTGTGACTCATTACTGGTCATATTTTTGAGGCGCTTGTGTCCATCTATGTACTCTGGTTTCTTTATGATATTATATATGGTTTTTTTGTCTTTTGTGTCTTATGGATCATGTGTGCAAAAAATGTATTTACATGTTTATGTGAATGTTCTTTCATATGTGTGCAATATGCCAATCTAAAATTTGATTAGCTAGAGTATCTGTAACTTGGTTTAATCTCCTAGGAACATGAAAATATGTAATATAATCAAAGTTTCGTTCTAAGAGACGTACCCTAAGGAATCGTCGGTGTAAAGTTGGATCATGAACCCGGTATACTTTGTTTAACTGAGACACAACCAGTTGAGCGTCGAGATAGACCCGGAGATGAGAGATACCAAATGACAAAGTGTGACGAAGCAACTCAATAACTGCACTATACTCGATGACATTGTTTGTGGTGTCACTTAAGCATATACCTCCGGAAGATAATAACTGGCCTTAAGGTGTAAATATTACCCAAGATGCAGAGGCAAGCCTCTGAGTGTGTTGATTAGCACCATCTGCATACCCAACAAACACCTCGAAATTACTTGACATCTGCCACAGTGATCAAAGATAACATCAATGACACGTCCATAACATTAAAAGAAACTAGAAAGTAATAGTACAAAGACTATACATATGTTACAAAAAGTTACCCAAAGTGACATGCCTATGAGTAATACTTCTTGAGGTAAAGCCCATTTCTAGGCTCTACCAAAGCATTCCCTTCAAAGTCAACCAGATGATAAGTGCCCTTTTTTAAAACCTCTTTTATGATGAAAGGTCCGAACCACATGGGTTTGAATTTTCCTGCCCCCAGGGGGTCCTTATGTTGGTCATAGACTAGAACAAGGTCGCCTTCAGAGAAAATCTGAGGACAAACGGACCTATCATACTGACACTTGACCTTATGTTTGTGAGCCTCGTTGGCCAGGCCCACATCACGAAAATTCTCATTGAGCTGCTCAAGGTATACTAACCGTTCTTCAAGTGGAGAAGTGTCTAGCAATAACTGTACTACCAACTTTAGAGACGGGATCTGACATTCGATAGGCAAGACTGCCTCCAGCCCGTAAATGAGTTGGAAAGGTGAGAAACCAATTGCAGTCTTAACAGATGTTCAGTAAGCCCATAATGCCGAGTATAACATCAAATGCCAATTTGACTTGGTTGAGTTGATCGTTCGCTATAGAATGGTCTTAAGAGTTTTGTTCACAGCTTAAACCTGACCATTTGCTTGGGGGTAGTAGGGTTATGAATGTTCCTGCCATAACCCAAGCTTTGACGTTAACTCGGTCATCATCTGGTTTTGAAATTGATTTCCCTGGTCAGTGACAATCTCCCTTGGGGCACCAAACCTTGCTATTATCTAGTTGAATAAAAAGAGAGCTGCAATCTCTCCATCATCTTTAAACATTGACATAGCTTCAACCCACTTTGTGAAGTAGTCTACAACTACGATGATATAGCGGTGCCCCCTTGCTGAAGGAGGGTTTCATGTAGTGTAATCAATCCCCCACTTGGTGAAGGGACCAACTGTGATGATAGGAAACATAGGAGTGAGATGTGCCCTCATCTTCCAAGAGAAGATTTGGCGCGAGTGGCCCTTATTGACCAATTCGATACAATCTTTGATAAGTGTCAGCCAGAAGTAACCTGCTCGTAGAATCTTTTGGGTTGTTGCCAACCCAGAAAAATGACCACCACAAGCTCCAGTATGGAAATTGTTAAGCATGATAACTGCTTCCTAGTGAGTGACACATCGTCACAGGATGCAGTCTACACCTCTCCGATACAATGTATCATCGAGTATGAGATAATTCTTAGTCTGATGGCATATGTGTCGATGCTCATCACAAGAAGCAGAGGTGGGCCACTTCAAAGTATGGAGATAGATAAGTATATATCCATACCAGGGATCCAAAGAGGTGATAAAAAACATATCTTCTCTGATAGGTGACTCTTCAGGCACAAGATCACCTGACTCAACCGAAAGTTACGAAATAAGTTCTGCGAAGACTAGTGACTTTTTGGATTTCACTGAAATGAAGTCTAAGTCAAACTCCTGGAGGATGACTATCCATCTACTGATCTTTCTGCCTATTACCCATCGTTTCAACATGTACTGAAATGGAGTCACGACAGCAATGACGGTGGTCTTGCGAAACATAACATAATGATAGAACCGTTGAACAACATGGACTGCTGCCAACGCAAGTTTTTCATTATGAGAATAATTAAGTTTTGGTCCTACAAGGCCTCGGCTCAGGTAATAAATGACATATTCTGAGAACAATTCATCTTCCTGAACTAAGACCATGCCAATGGTTGACTCTACTGCAGCCAGATATAATAAGAAATCCTTGTTATAGCTAGGTGGCCAGAGTAGAGGGGCACTTGTGAGTGCATGTTTCAATGTGGCGAAAGAGCGTTGAGTGGCATCATCCCAATGAAAAGGAATGTCTTTTTTAATTAAGCGCATAAAGCCCTTGGTGATCTCGGCGTAGTTAGTGATCAAGCGTCTTAGAAAATTCACCTTGCCCTGGAGACTTTGAAGTTGAAGGATTGTGCATGGGGGGGGGAAACTGAATTATTTCCTCAACCTTGAGAGGATCGACCATGATCCCTATTGTTGACACTATGAAACCTAACAAATGTCCAGATGTTACGCAAAATCTGCATTTGTTTGGATTCAAGCGAATCCGAAACTAGCGACAACGCTCAAAGATAAGTCAGAGGTGTGTGGGATGATCTGTTCTCTTGTGAGATGGAGATGCTAAATCATCTAAATAGGCCTCGACTATATGCTTGAGGTCATGGAAAGAAAAAGACATGGCCCACTGAAAGGTGGCTCCAACATTTTTGATACCAAAAGGAATCTTATGATACGTGAATGTACCCGATGTATATATGAATGCAGTTTTGTGCTGGTCCTCGGGTTTGATTTGGATTTGGTTATATCTCGAAAAACCGTCCATGAAAGAGAAAGCCTCGCAACCCAAAAATTCATCAATTATCTGGTCGATGAATGGTGTGGGAAAATTATCTTTGGGATAGGCCTTGTTCAAATCACAAAAGTCTGTACATACACGAATTGTGCCTTGTTTTTTATTGACTAGCCCAAGGTTTGACACCCGTTGGGTCAAATGGATAGGGTAGACAAAACTGGATTTTAGAAATTTCTCAACCCCAACCTTAATGGCTGCTTCTTTCTTGGGGTTCACTGGACGAAGCTTCTGTTGGACAGGCTTGGCATCTGGATACATTGTGATTTCATGTTCAACTATTTTTGGATCGATGCCTGGCATTTCCTCGTAAGACTAGGCAAAAATGTCACAAAATTCTTTAAAAGGATCTGTGTAGATTTGAATCTCTCCGGGGGAGCAGTCAGCTTCGACAAAAACATTCTCCATGATGCCAAGGTTTCGGGAGATATTGATTGGTAAGGTTTCAGTGATAGTTGCCACATTACCCTCAGCATAGACCTCATGTGTTGCTAAGGGATTAATGGGACAAGACCTATCTCCCGTCATAGTCATGGTGAATTCTCCAGTTTCGATTCTGCTTAACTCTGGGAGGAAGTATGATCTGTGATGAAGATCTTCCCAAGGTTTGTCTGGACTAGTCATTGCCTCAATTATTGCTTCATCAGAGGGCAAGACTAAGTCTAATGAATCAGTGTCAATGAGAGAACTCTGAGCCCAAATAGGCCCTAGAAGTGGATCAAACTCTTGTGCTGGAGTTGGATCAGTGTTGGCTGAATCTTTCTGAACTAAAGAGCATGCTACTTCAGCTACAAAAAAGGGTAGGGACATGACCGGGTGCCCTATCCCATACATCGTGGTTGATAGGGAAGGAAGTATCCACGGATTGTCGAATTAAGTCGTGCGGAATAAGGAAACTTGAAAAATCTCAACCTTATGGTGATTAGATATAAACTTGATATCACCTTGAGAGGGTGGGTAGTTGAAGGTACCCATCAAATATGGGCACAAACCAACCCCTACGTTGACAACACCTGGTTGAGGATTATTGACCATCGGGACTGTGGATGCCCCCAATGAAGGGTCAGGTCTGGAGAAAGACAATTGATTGATGGTAACTATCCGACCCTCGTGTGGAAACAACAAGACCTGAAAGATTTTAGCAACCACAACTTGCATGGCATAAGTCCAACTCCTTCCTAACAAGAGGTTATAGTCGAGGGGAGCATCAACTACCTCTACCTCGACACACACGGTCTTCCCTCCTAACTACATGGGGAAAGAGGGAATAATACAATGTGGTCGAAATGAATGACCAGCGAAAGTAGTGAGAAGAGTAGGTGATGGAGCCAAAATGGGTTGGCCAACAACCTTCCAACATGCCAATGACATAACGCATGTTGATGCTCCCTCATCGACCACCGTGCGAAAGATATTCCGAGTAAAATTTTTCTTGGGATAAGCCACTACTATCTGAAACGCTATGTGGTAAGGTAGATGAGGTCTTAGGTCGGTTGTATCCATCATGATTGTACCTGGATTACAAGTCTCGGTAGATCCTAAAGTAGTTAACAAGGCTTTCCTCTAGGAAGGGCAACTTTAGAGGACCTCCAAAGCAGATATCGCACAAGGGGTTTGTGATAAATCTTCCACCACAGAATAGTTCTGGGCGGCCTTTGCGTTTGGGTTGTGAGAATCTTTTTTGAATGCACCTTTGGGGATGCATGTCATTATTTCACCCAACGTCTTCTCAATCTATAGAGGAAGAGATGGGAGTTCGACTTCTTTTCCCTACTCAGAAGTTCTTGGTTTACTATAGTTATGCACTCTAGTCGATATAAAAGCATCACCCTTCACCATATATACATTCGTAGATGTGGGGTTGTTTGAAGACAGAGAGGGTCCTTGACTGCCCCCTTCTGTGCTTGCAAAGGCTTGAGTTAGATTTTTCCCATGTTGAAATAAATTAGTTAACATAGTAGGTTGTTGCTGCATCACAAACTTTTGGGCTTCTGCAAGCCGAGTACATAGATGGTTTGGGTGGTCCTCCACACATAAGTTGCATGGATACCTCGCCTTCCATTTCTCAGTGTTGTCCCCGCTAGCATTATCGGTAGGTTTTTTATCCCCCTTAACCTTCTTTCATTGTTTTTTCTTTCCTTCAGGCTATTGGGTGGCCTTTGGATTAGTCGATTGCACTGTGTGTACATCCGACGTTTCGGTAGGGGGAACAGTTGAAGCAGTAGTTTGGCTAGCCACTGTGTGTTGTATAGACAACTGCTGCAACTGCTTCATCAATTTCTCAGTGGGATTTGTTTGTGTTGAACCAACAATACCATCAGCATGCGGTCCCGCTCTCTATCTGGTATTATCAAGTATAGAGCATGGTGTATCTGGCAAGACAGTTGAAGCAGTAGTTTGGCTAGCCACTGTGTGTTGTATAGACAACTGCTGCAACTACTTCATCAATTTCTCAGTGGGCTTTGTTTGTGTTGAACCAACAATACCATCAGCATGCGGTCCCGCTCTCTATCTGGTATTATCAAGTATAGAGCATGGTGTATCTGGCAAGATATTGTATAATAAACCGGACTAAGAATAGATTAGCTCAAGTTGTTGATCTCTCATGATGGCGTCTTCTTCGAAAAATACTCCCGATGTTGTGACGTCATTGGACAACTATGGGAACAAAGAATTAACAAACCACTCGAGCAGGAATGCTGGTGGGACTGGTACCTTAATTAAACTCTTTCTGCACCTCCATTCTCGAATATGATCAGAGATATGGTCCACTTTTGTTTGTGAGAAATTGGCTAGCAATTTGGTGCCAACGTTGTATCTCACAGGTAACTGGAAATGGTTTAGGAAAGCCATTGCAAGTTCACCAAAGGAAGAGTATCTTGAGCGATCAAGCTCAATGTACCATTTCGTGGCACTCCCAATGAGAGTATGTTGAAACAATCACAACTGTACAGAGTCATCTTTCAATGAGTTAGATGAACACCAAAGGTGGAAGGTAGTCACATGATCTCCTGGATCTTCATTAGGCTTCGCTTCCAAATTTGGGATGTCCGAAGGCAACTTCGTCAGCATAGGAGGCCAACACAGATCATGACAGATTGGGTCATTCAACAACCTTGTCAAGTCTAGCAAATGCAAGGTTTCCAGGAAAGGTAATTTGGGTTATTGGTGATAACTTGGGAAAAAGGGGCCTAGAGTTTGACTAGCACTAGGTTGCCAGGAAAATTTTGGCTGCTGGCCTAGGTTCTGGTAAAAACCATGGCCATGGACAGCATATGGATTTTGCGTGTGAGGAGACATCATCAGTTGATTTCTGAAATAAGACATAGATGGTTGGGCATGCATTACATTCGCAGGACTTTGGGAAGGATTGCCCCATGTTGGTCCCGTGGGGATAGGCATAGTACTTTGTACGGGGTTCCATTGATTGTGAAAATAATTACACTAGATCGACATTTCGGATGAGGGAACGGATCCCTGCCCAGAATGCCAAGGCCCTGGTGCAGAAGAAGTTCCTGGGTGTTCCCCTTGTGCAGGAATAGTACCCTGCATAGGAATATATTATCCAAAACTGGGGTTGCCCCCAGTTGGGAAAGTAGCTGACGAGAAAGCATTGTTACCAAATACACCGAACAAAGAAAATGGTGTCAAACCTACCGACATATGATGTGAAGGTGGTCCTTGAATCCCCGCTCCAAATAAACTATGGTGTGTAGGTGGCCTGACGGATTGTTGATGCACGCCATCGAGTGAAGGGGACGAAGGACGTATATGACCTCCCCTATAAGGGAAAGTGTTGAAAGGAGAAGGAGTGCCCCCATGTTTCCTTGCAGAGGAGTGGTAGAGCTACCTGCCCCTAGACCTAAAGTCTGTGAAGTGGAGTAGGAAAGTACAGGACTTGTACCTAAACTAGGCATCCCGTATGGGAACGGAGGGCCTGTCGCACTTGGTGTGAAAGGGGTTGTGGCCATCGCCAGAGATGGGATTGGACCACTATGCAATGTAGTTGCAGTCGAGACCATGGTGGCCTGGACCGGTGACGATGGGTTAGGAGGTGGAAACTCTCCTGTGGTGACAACCGTAGTGGGAATTGAAGAATTCCTAGAAGGAGTAACAACATTTGTTTCCATTACTGTTTGCGACACTATCTGTAACTCATAAGGATGAATTGGTATGATCGTGGGTGCCGAAAGATTAGTGGTGGAGGTTTCAACCAGAACAAAAGGTTGCGCTCTAAGGTCTACAACGGTTGATTCCTCTGGATGTTGGTCGGGCATAATTTCTTGTGACCTGGTCACTTCAAAAGATCCTTGTTGGTCTAGCTTTCGCCTTAGTGGTGGCGAGGGTGGCTCCAGTGTAACCGGCAGCAGGCCAAGAAGCCTTTGTGACCGGTGGAGCTCATGATCCTCCACTATGTGAGAATATCAAAGACACACTAGGGTAGTCTAACCATTCAAAAACAATCACGTACTAAAAAAGTCCCTATAAGATCAGACAGACAAACACTAAATTAATTGGAATAATAGTTACAAAAACCAACACTAGACAAACTTACCGGTGCAAGTGAAACTTGAAAATGGAAGCACCCTCTGGGTATACTCTGCAAAGCATGGCCCGATGTCTGTCCTAGGTACCGCGGTATACCCCTGCAGTCACCTGTGTATGTCCCTAGAAAATATAGGCAACTAGGTTGCCAACGTGTAAACAGTCACCAGGCGGGTACAATCGAAAGTTGGGTAGACCACAATGAGCAGGGTATCGAGCTTGAAACCTGTCAATGGTATCGAAAGCAAGTGGTCCGGAAGACAACTGAGGATATCGAATGGATTCGAGACCCACGAAGCCCCGTGGTAAATGCAATCGACGGAATCCCAAAACAAGCCCTCTATATGTGTTCTCCACTATGATTGGTCCAACTTTGGAGGGGTTATCTCCACTACCTTTCCACATGCGACCTCATGTTTATCCCCTGTGTTAGAGGGGGGTCCCATATAAATTTCATGATACTGGACTTGGACACTCCCTAACTTAGACTCCAATGTTTGATTTTAATGGCCTTGAAGAGTTTCCTCTCCAAACTAATCCAAGGCCCTAATCCTTAACTAATTGGTTAACCCTACAAGCATAAAAGTCTACTAAATTTTAGATTTAGCATTAATTTTATGGCTTATATTATGTCAAGGGGTATGAAAGTGAAACTAATGATGTTTGAAAGATGAAAGTATTAACTGAACAGAAAGATGGAAACAAAAATATTCACTTAACGCAAATTTTTAACAACTTTTCAAATTTTTATTTTATTTTCTAAGATCTTTTGAATCAGCAAACTTAAAGAAGGATTTCACTTGACTACGAGCTACTTACAATCTAAGTAAACTATCAAGAACTTAAGAAATCAAAGACTTTTCCCTAGTTACTAATGCATAAACCACACTTTTCAACCAAACAGAAAATGAAAGAGATTTTTTTTTTATTCGAATGCTCACAAAGCAAAAAGGAAAAATACCAACAAGTCAAAAACTAAGAAAAAATTATGGCCTAATTGCAGATCGCAAAGAATCACTTCAATAAATCCCACACTAGCAACTTAAAAAATGACTCTCACACTTATCTAAAAACCCTAAAGAATTTTTTTTTTAATGACAACTTTTAAATGGAAAAAGAAAGCTAAGGCCAAGATCAACCCTAAGCTACTGACTACTAGGACAGAGATTCAAAAACCTAAGAGGTATAACTCCTATCAAGGGAAAGAATGACTACCTTACCCTCAAAAAAAACTATCCTTCACAAGCACACTACTCACAATCCAACAACAAGTGTGTGCACACGAGCTGTGTCAATCCAGAGGGCGTGTACACGTATGTTGGACTTATACAGGCCACACGTATCTCTAAAACTCTGAAACAACTAAAAACAGACAATCCAAACTAGGAAGGGACCATTGATATTGAAAACCAGGATCTCTTGAAGGCTTAGACATTATTTTTAACAGAAAAAGAAAACAATGTAAGGGAAAATTCGTAAAGCAAACCAATCTGAGATGAGACTGCGAACAACCAAGACTTAGAAAGAATTCTAGAAAACCACTGAGAATGATTGATTCTGACAGGGAAGAGGATGACTACCTAAAAATTTTTTTGGTATCTACACGCTACTGCTACTTCTTCAGCTAGCATTTACATGTAAGCTGTAAGAGAGTAGGGCACAGGTACATGCGTGTAGGCCTTATGCAGGCCGTGTGTACCTCTATGGGTCTCGAAAAAACATTGTCAAGCAAATGATAGAGATAGCTGGTATGGAAGGCCAGACTCTCTGTTAGCTCAGACTTTGCAGAAACTTCAAAAAACAGGAAAGAAAGCCAGTCTTTTGAAACTACCCAAAACTATTTCCCCAGGAACCCTAGAGACTTCCCTAGTACGATTGTCAATTCTATTGTGGTGGGAAATCCCTCTATGGACTAGCAATTAGGGTTGAACTATGCATGCAAAAAATACCTAAAGATATCTACTTTCTACCGTTGTCCCATACCTAATCCCCATTATTCTTAAGCAAATACATAGTTAAGGGAGCGTACCTTATTACGGACGTTTGATGTAGATCCTTCCTTATGCTTGATCGCTTTTTGATTGCAACTCTCCTCCCAAGGATGACCTGCATTCACACAAAACAAACAACAAAATCCGCATGCATTCGATATATAGATTAATGGGTTAGAGATTCAATAAACAAGTATGCAACAAATCATAAGAACCTCATATGGCGGGACGGGAAAAGTATCTCTTTATTATTAACTTCAACAAATCAACTTACAATGATGAAGCCAACCACTACTCCACGAACTTGATCCTGGGCTCCTCTTCAACTGTCCTCCAACTTATTTGCTTTGTATTTCTCTTTTCACAAGGATGGCTAAAGGTTGGGATGATGGGAATGTACAATTGGGCAGGTTTTCTTTACTATTATTTTCCTCCTCCAAATGGGACCCCTAACCCTTCTTTTATAGGCTAGAAGAAGCTAGGTATTTGGACGAACCCTCGGCCATGCTTGAATGAAAGATTCAGTTAACTCACCCAAAGCTA